>JAHHUM010000025.1:466748-642941 GCA_036173005.1 Crenichthys baileyi
GAAAAGGGGGGATTTGCTCCGCAAACACAAACGGCACCGTTGCGCAGTTATGAAAAAATTTGTCAGGGGGAAAGGTGAGGATTTTCTCCCGCAAACACAAAAGGGCACGTTTGCGGTTTGAAAAAGTTATGTCAGACTGAAAGAGTGAGGATTTCTCCCGCAAACCCCACAAAACGAGCCCTTTGCGCGTGGGAAAAAGTTGAGTCGTCAGACTGAAAGAGTGAGGATTTGCTCCCGCAAAAACAAAACGAGCACCGTTTGCGCAGTAGTGAAAAAGTTGGTCTCACTGAAAGAGTGAGGATTTTCTGCCCCAAAAACAAAACGAGCACCGTTTGCGCGTTAGTGAAAAGTTTTTCGTCAAGACTGAAGATGGGGATTTGCTCCCGCAAACCAAAACGAGCACCGTTTCCTTTTAGTGAAAAAGTTTGGTCGTCAGACTGAAAGAGGTGAGGATTTGCTCCCCCAACACAAAACGAGCACCGTTTTTCGCATTTAGTGAAAAAGTTTTGTCAGACTGAAAGAGTGAGGATTTGCTCCCGCAAAAACAAAACGAGCACCGTTTGCGCGTTTGGAAAAAGTTGCCGTCAGACTGAAAGAGTGAGGATTTGCTCCCGCAAAAACACAAAAAGGGAACTTTTTGCGCAGTTTGTGAAAAAGTGGTCGTCAGACTGAAAGAGTGAGGATTTGCTCCGCAAACACAAAACGAGCACCGTTTGCGCTGTTTTGAAAAAAATTTTCCAGACTGAAAGAGTGAGGATTTTTTCCCGCAAACCAAAACACCCCGTTTGCGCATTAGTGAAAAAGTTGTTTTGTCAGACTGAAAGAGTGAGGGTTTGCTCCCGCAAACACAAAAAGAGCACCGTTTCGCGTTTTGAAAAGTTTTTTTTGTCAGACTGAAGAGTGAGGATTTTTTCCCGCAAACACAAAACGAGCACCGTTTGCGCAGTTAGTGAAAAGTTTTGTCAGACTGAAAGAGTGAGGATTTGCTCCCGCAAACACAAAACGAGCACCGTTTGCGCAGTTAGTGAAAAAGTTGAGTCGTCAGACTGAAAGAGTGAGGATTTGCTCCCGCAAACACAAAACGAGCACCGATTGCGCAGTTAGTGAAAAAGTTTTGTCAGACTGAAAGAGTGAGGATTTGCTCCCGCAAACACAAAACGAGCACCGTTTGCGCTGTTAGTGAAAAAGTTGCTTCGTCAGACTGAAAGAGTGAGGATTTGCTCCCGCAAACACAAAACGAGCACCGTTTGCGCAGTTACTGAAAAAGTTGTTTTGTCAGACTGAAAGAGTGAGGATTTTCTCCCGCACACACAAAACGACCACCGTTTGCGCAGTTAGTGAAAAAGTTACTTTGTCAGACTGAAAGAGTGAGGATTTTCTCCCGCAAACACAAAACGAACACCGTTTGCGCAGTTAGTGAAAAAGTTGAGTCGTCAGACTGAAAGAGTGAGGATTTGCTCCCGCAAACACAAAACGAGCACCGATTGCGCAGTTAGTGAAAAAGTTTTGTCAGACTGAAAGAGTGAGGATTTGCTCCCGCAAACACAAAACGAGCACCGTTTGCGTCGTTAGTGAAAAAGTTACTTTGTCAGACTGAAAGAGTGAGGATTTGCTCCCGCAAACACAAAACGAGCACCGTTTGCGCAGTTAGTGAAAAAGTTGAGTCGTCAGACTGAAAGAGTGAGGATTTGCTTCCGCAAACACAAAACCAGCACCGTTTGCGCAGTTAGTGAAAAAGTTGAGTCGTCAGACTGAAAGAGTGAGGATTTGCTGCCGCAAACACAAAACGAGCACCGTTTACGCAGTTAGTGAAAAAGTTGCTTCGTCAGACTGAAAGAGTGAGGATTTGCTCCCGCAAACACAAAACGAGCACCGTTTGCGCAGTTAGTGAAAAAGTTGAGTCGTCAGACTGAAAGAGTGAGGATTTGCTCCCGCAAACACAAAACGAGCACCGTTTGCGCAGTTAGTGAAAAAGTTTTGTCAGACTGAAAGAGTGAGGATTTGCTCCCGCAAACACAAAACGAGCACCGTTTGCGTCGTTAGTGAAAAAGTTGTTTTGTCAGACTGAAAGAGTGAGGATTTTCTCCGCAAACACAAACGAGCACCGTTGCGCGTTAGTAAAAAGTTGGTCGTCAGACTGAAAGAGTGAGGATTTGCCCCGCAAAACCAAAACGAGCACCTTTCCCCGTTATTTTAAAAAGTTGCTTCGTCAGACTGAAAGAGTGAGGATTTGCTCCCGAAACACAAAACGAGCACCGTTTGCGCAGTTTGTAAAAGTTTTTTTGTCAGACTGAAAGAGTGAGGATTTGCTCCCGGGAAACACAAACACCCACCGTTTGCGCTGGAAAAAAGCTTCGTCAGATAAAAGGGGAGGATTGCTCCCGCAAACACAAACGAGCACCGTTTGCCGTAGTGAAAAGTTGTTTGTCAGCGAAAAGAGTGAGGATTTGCCCCGAAAAACAAAAGGACCGTTTGCGCGTTAGTGAAAAAGTTGTTTCGTCAGACTGAAAGAGTGAGGATTTGCTCCCCCAAAAACCAAAACGAGCACCGTTTGCGCAGTTAGTGAAAAGTTGAGCGTCAGACTGAAAGAGTGAGGATTTGCTTCCGCAAAAAACAAACAGCACCGTTTGCGCAGTTAGTGAAAAATTTGAGTCGTCAGACTGAAAGAGTGAGGATTTGCTGCCCCAAACCAAAACGAGCACCGTTTGCGCAGTTAGGAAAAAATTTTCTTCGCAGACTGAAAGAGTGAGGATTTGCTCCCCCCAAACACAAAAACACCTTTGCGCATTAGTGAAAAAATTGAGTCGTCAGACTGAAAGAGTGAGGATTTTGCTCCCAACACAAACGAGCACCGTTTACGCAGTTAGTGAAAATTGCTTCGTCAGACTGAAAAGTGAGAGGTTGCTCCGCAAACACAAAAGAGCACCGTTTGCGCAGTTAGTGAAAAAGTTTAGTCGTCAGACTGAAAGAGTGAGGATTTGCTCCCGCAAACACAAAACGAGCCCCGATTGCGCGCAGTTAGTGAAAAGTTTGTCAGACTGAAAGAGTGAGGATTGCTTCCCGCAACACAAACGAGCACCGTTTTGCGCAGTTAGTGAGAAATTTGGTCGTCAGACTGAAGAAGTGAGGATTTGCTGCGCAAACACAAAACGAGCACCGTTACGCAGTTAGTGAAAAAGGTTGCTTCGTCAGACTGAAAGAGTGAGGATTTGCTCCGCAAACACAAAACGAGCACCGTTTTGCCGCACTTAGTGAAAAAGTTGATCGTCAGACTGAAGAGTGAGGATTTGCTCCCGCAAACACAAACGAGCACCCGTTGCGTCGTTAGTTGAAAAAAGTTGTTTTGTCAGACTGAAAGAGTGAGGATTTCCTCCCGCAAACACAAAACAAAACCGTTTGCGCAGTTAGTGAAAAAGTTGCTTCTAGACTGAAAGAGTGAGGATTTTGCTGCCGCAAACACAAAACGAGCACCGTTTACGCAGTTAGTGAAAAAGTTGCTTCGTCAGACTGAAGAGTGAGGATTTGCTCCCGCAAACACAAAACGAGCACCGTTTGCGCAGTTAGTGAAAAAGTTGAGTCAGTCAGACTGAAAGAGTAAGGATTTGCTCCGCAAACACAACGAGCACCCTTTGCGCTGTATTGTGAAAAAGTTGCTTCGTCAGACTGAAAGAGTGAGGATTTGCTCCCGCAACACAAACGAGCACCGTTTGCGCAGTTAGTGAAAAGTTGTTCGTCAGACTGAAAAGTGAGGATTTGCTCCCGCAAACACAAACGACCACCGTTGTGCGGCAGTTGGGAAAAAGTTGCTGAGGGAAGACTGAAGAGTGAGGATTTGCTCCGCAACACAAAAAACGACCACCGTTTGCGCTGTTACTGAAAATGTTTGTTCGTCAGACTGAAAAGTGAGGATTTGCTTCCCGCAAACACAAACGAGCACCGTTTGCGCAGTTAGTGAAAGTTTTGAGTCGTCACCTGAAAGAGTAAGGATTTGCTCCGCAAACACAAAACGAGCACCCTTTCCGCTGTTATTGAAAATTTGCTTCGTCAGACTGAAAGAGTGAGATTTGCTCTGCAAACACACAAACGAGCACCGTTTGCGCAGTTTAGTGAAAAAGTGTTTTGTCAGACTGGGGGGGAAAAGTTGGATTTTGCTCCGCAACACAAAACGACCACCGTTTGCGCAGTTAGTGAAAAAGTCGCTCGTCAGACTGAAAGAGTGAGGATTTGCTCCCGCAACACAAATCGAGCACCGTTTTGCGCGTTAGTGAAAAAGTTGAGTCGTCAGGCTGAAGAGTGAGGATTTGCTCCCGCAAACACAAACAAATCCGTTGCGGCAGTTAGTGAAAAGAGTTGCTTCGTCAGACTGAAAGAGTGAGGATTTGCTGCCGAAAACACAAAACCGAGCACCGTGTTTGCGCAGTTAGTTAAAAAGTTGAGTCGTCAGACTGAAAGAGTGAGGATTTGCTCCCGCAAACACAAAACAACGAGCACCTTTCGCTGTTATTGAAAAGTTGCTTCTTCAGACTGAAAGAGTGAG
This sequence comes from Crenichthys baileyi, assembly GCA_036173005.1. NCBI lineage: Eukaryota > Metazoa > Chordata > Actinopteri > Cyprinodontiformes > Goodeidae > Crenichthys > Crenichthys baileyi. The sequence continues at coordinate 471,286 of JAHHUM010000025.1, forward strand.
GATTTGCTCCCGCAAACACAAAACGAGCACGTTTGCGCAGTTAGTGAAAAGTTGTGTTAGGCAGACTGGAAAGAGTGAGGATTTCCTCCCCAAACACAAACGAGCACCGTTGCGCAGTAGGAAAATTTGGCTTCGTCAGACTGAAGAGTGAGGATTTGCTCCCGCATACACAAAACGACCACCGTTTGCGCTGTTTACGGAAATGTTGCTTCGTCAGACTGAAAGAGTGAGGATTTGCCCGCAAACACAACGAGCACCGTTTGCGCAGATCAGTGAAAAAGTTGAGTCGTCAGACTGAAAGAGTGAGGATTTGCTCCGCAAACACAAACGAGCACCGTTTGCGCTAGTAGTGAAAAATGTTGAATCTTCAGACTGAAGAGTGAGGATTTGCTCGAACACACACAAAAGAGCACTGTTTGTTATCGTTACTGAAAAAGTTGTATCGTCTGAAAAAGAAAGAGTGAGGATTTGCTCACCCCAAACACAAAACGAGCACGTTTGCGCTAGTTAGTGAAAAAGTTGTTTTTGTCAGACTGAAGAGTGAGGATTGTGCTGCTGCAAACACAAAACGAGCCGTTTGCGCGTTACTAAAAGTTTGCTTCATCAGACTGAAAGAGTGGGGATTGCTTCCGCAAACACAAAACGCACCGTGGGACGGTCGGAGTGAAAAAGTTGCTTCGTCAGACTGAAGAGTGAGGATTTGCTCCCGCAAGCACAAACGAGCACCGTTCGCAATTTAGTGAAAAAGTTGATTGTCAGACTGAAAGAGTTAGATTTTTGCTCCCCGCAAACACAAAACGAGCACCGTTTGCGCCAGTTAGTGAAAAAGTTCTTCGTCAGACTGAAAGAGTGAGGATTTGCCTCGTAACCAAAACGAGCACCGTTGGCCGCAGTTAAGTGAAAAATGTTGAATCGTCAGACTGAAAGAATGAGGACTTGCTCGAACAAACACAAAATGAGCACTGTTTGTATCGTTACTGGAAAAACTTGTATCGCAAGACTGAAAGAGTGAGGATTTTCTCCTCAACCAAACGAGCGCACCGTTTGGCGCATTAGTGAACAAAAGTTGAGTCGTCAGGCTGAAAGAGTGAGGATTTGCTCCCGCAAAAACACAAAACGAGCACCGTTTGCGCGTTAGTGAAAAGTTGAGTCGTCAGACTGAAAGTGTGAGGATTTGCTCCGCAAACAACAAAACGACCACCGTTTGGCGCATTTAGTGAAAAAGTTGAGTCCGTCAGACTGAAAGAGTGAGGATTTTGTTGCCGTGCAAACACAAAAAGACACCGTTTGCGCTGTTATTGAAAAGTTGCTTCGTCAGACTGAAAGAGTGAGGATTTGCTCCCGCAAACACAAACGAGCACCGTTTGCGATGTTACTGAAAAAGTTGTTTAGTCAGACTGAAAGAGTGAGGATTTGGCTGCGCAAACCAAACGAAGCACCTTTGCGCAGTTAGTGAAAAGTTGAGTTGTCAGACTGAAGAAGTGAGGATTTGCTGCAAGCAAACACAAAACGAGCACCATTGCGCTGTTACTGAAAAAGTTGCTTCCTCAGACTGAACAGTGAGGATTTTGCTCCCGCAAACACAAACGAGCACCGTTTGCGACTTTACTGAAAAAGTATGTTTTTTCTCAGACTGAAAGAGTGAGGATTTGCTCCCCGAACACAAAGGAGCACCGTTTGCGCAGTGAGTTAAAAAGTTGAGTGTCCAGACTGAAAGAGTGAGGATTTTGCTCCCGCAAACACAAAAACGAGCACGCGTTTTGCGCAGGTAGTGAAAAAGTTGAGTGGTCAGATTGAAGAGTGAGGATTTGCTGCCGCAAACACAACGAGCACCGTTTGCGCTGGTTTACTGAAAAAGTTGCTTCGTCAGACTGAAAGAGTGAGGATTTTGCTCCCGCACACAAAACGAGCACCGTTTGCGCATTATTGAAAAAGTTGAGTCGTCAGGCTGAAAGAGTGAGGATTTGGCTCCGCAAAACAAACAAACGAGCACCGTTTGCTGCAGTTAGTGAAAAAGTTTGAGTCGTCAGACTGAAAGAGTGAGATTTGCTCCCGCAAACACAAAACGACCACCGTTTGCGCAGTTACTAAAAAAGTTGAGTCGTCAGACTGAAAAGTGAGGATTTGTTGCCCAAACACAAAAAGAGCACCGTTTTCGCTGTTATTGAAAAAAGTTGCTTCGTCAGACTGAAAGAGTGAGGATTTGCTCCCGGCAACACAAAATGGCACCGTTTTGCGATGTACTGAAAAAGTTGTTAAGTCCAGACTGAACATGAAAGGATTTGCTCCGCACAAAAAAAACAAGCACAGGTTTGCGCAGTTAGTGAAAAAGTGAGTTGTCAGACTGAAAGAGTGAGGATTTGGCTGACGCAACACAAACGAGCACCGTTTGCGTTGTACTGAAAATTTGGGCATCGGTCAGACCGGAAAGAGTGAGATTTGCTGCCGCAACACAAAACGAGCACTGTTCGCATCGGTTACGAAGAGTTTGTGATCGTAAGACTGAAGAGTGAGGACTTGCTCGAACAAACACAAAAGAGCACTGTTTGCATCGTTACTGAAAATTGTATCGTCAGAAGAAAGTGAGGATTTGCTCCCACAAACAAAAAACGAGCACTGTTTCGTCACTACTAAAATTCTGTATCGCAGACTGAAAGAGTGAGGATTTGCACCGCAAATACAAAACGAGCACCGTTTGCGCAGGTTTAGTGAAAAAGTTGAGTCCTCAGACTGAAAGAGTGAGGTTTGCTCCCGCACCACAACGAGCACCGTGTTGCGATGTTAGTGAAAAATTGGTTGTCAGACTGAAAAGTGAGGATTTGCTGCCGCAAACCAAAACGAGCACCGTTTGCGCTGTTACTGAAAAAGTTGCTTCGTCAGACTAAACGAGTTGGTATTTGCTCCCGCAACACCAAACGCGCACGCGTTGCGCAGTTAGTGAAAAAGTTGATCTCAGACTGAAGAGTGAGGATTTGCTGCCGCAAACACAAAACGAGCACGTTTGCGCTGTTACTGAAAAAGTTGCTTCGTCAGACTGAAAGAGTGAGGATTTTCTCCTGCAACACAAAATAGAGCACCGTTTGCGCAGTTAGTGAAAAAGTTTGAGTCGTCAGCTTGAAAGAGTGAGATTTTGCTCCGCAACCAAAACGAGCACCGTTTGCGCAGTTAGTGAAAAAGTTGAGTCGTCAGACTGAAAGAGTGAGGATTTGCTCCCGCAAACACAAAACGAGCACCGTTTGCGCTGTATTGTAAAAAAGTTGCTTCGTCAGACTGAAAAGAGTGAGGATTGCTCCCGCAAACTAAAACGAGCACCGTTTGCGATGTTCTGAAAAAGTTGTTAGTCAGACTGAAAGAGTGAGGGATTGCTGCGCAAACACAAACGAGCACCGGTTGCGCAGTTGAAAAAGTTGAGTTGGTCAGACTGAAAGAGTGAGGATTTGCTGCCGCAAACACAAAACGAGCACCATTTGCGCTGTTACTGAAAAGTTTGCTTCGTCAGACTGAAACAGTGAGATTTGCTCCCCGCAAACACAAACGAGCAACCGTTTGCGACGTGTACTGAAAAGTTGTTTTCTCAGACTGAAAGAGTGAGGATTTGCTCTCCTCAACACAAATGAGCACCGTTTGCGCAGTGATTAAAAGTTGAGTTTGTCAGACTGAAAGAGTGAGGATTTGCTCCCGCAAACACAAAAACAGCACGTTGCGCAGGTGAGTGAAAAGTTTAGTGGTGTCAGATTGAAAGAGTGAGGATTTGCTCCGCAAACACAAACGAGCACCTTTTGCGCTTTACTGAAAAAGTTGCTTCGTCAGACTGAAAGAGTGAGGAATTTTGTGCTCACCTCGCAACACAAACGAGCACCGTTTGCGCAGTTTAGTGGAAAAAGGTTGAGTCGTCAGGCTGAAAGAGTGAGGATTTGCTCCCGCAAACACAAAAAGAGCACCGTTGGCGCTGTTATTGAAAAAGTTGCTTCGTCAGACTGAAAAGAGTGAGGATTTGCTCCCGCACAACACAAACGAAGCACCGTTTGCGATGTTACTGAAAAAGTTGTTTACGTCAGACTGAAAGAGTGAGGATTTGCTGCCGCAAACACAAAACGAGCACCATTTGCGCTGTTACTGAAAAAGTTGAGTTGTCAGACTGAAAGAGTGAGGATTTGCTGCCGCAAACACAAAACGAGCACCATTTGCGCTGTACTGAAAAAGTGCTTCCTCAGACTGAAACAGTGAGGATTTGCGCTCCGCAAACACAAACGAGCACCGTTTGCGACGTTACTGAAAAGTTTTTTTCTCCAGACTGGGGGAAAAAAAAAAAAAAAGGGGGGGAAAAAAGAAAAAGGGTTGGTGAGGAAATTTTTTGTTTTTTTGTTTGTTTTTTTTGGGGGCCCCCCCTCCCGCAAACACAAAGGAGCACCGTTTGCGCAGTGCTTAAAAAGTTTCGAGTTGTCAGACTGAAAGAGTGAGGATTTGCCTTCCGCAAACACAAAACGAGCACCGTTGCGCAGGTACTGAAAAGTTTAGTTTGTCAGATTGAAAGAGTGAGGATTTGCTGCCGCAAACACAAACGAGCACCGTTTTGCGCTGTTAGTGAAAAATTTGCTTCGTCAGACTGAAAGAGTGAGGATTTTGCTCCCGCAAACCAAAACGAGCACCGTTTGCCGCAGTTTAGTGAAAAAAAAGGTTGAGTCGTCAGGCTGAAAGAGTGAGGTTTTGCTCCCGCAAAACAAAAGCATAATCGCGGCTTTTGCGCAGTTAGTGAAATTTGAGTCTCAGACTGAAAGAGTGAGGATTTGCTCCCGCAAACACAAAACGACCACCGTTTGGCGCAGTTTAGTGAAAAAGTTGAGTCGTCAGACTGAAAGAGTGAGGATTTGGGGGGTTATTTTGCGCAAACCCAAACGAGCACCGTTTGCGCTGTTATTGAAAAGTTGCTTCGTCAGACTGAAAGAGTGAGATTTGCTCCCCGCAACACGAAAACGAGCACCGTTCGCGATGTTACTGAAAATTTTTAGTCAGACTGAAACCAGTGAGGATTTGCTCCCGCAAACACAAAACAAGCACCGTTTGCGCAGTTAGTGAAAAGTGAGTGGCAGACTGAAGAGTGAGGAATTTGCTGACGCAAAACCAGAAACGAGCACGTTTGCGTTGGTACTGAAAAATTTTGCATGTCGTCAGACTGAAAGAGTGAGGATTTGGCTGCCGCAAACACAAAACGAGCACTGTTCGCATCGTTACTGAAGAAGGTTGTATCGTAAGACTGAGAGAGTGAGGACTTGCGCGAGCAACACAAACGAGCACTGTTGCATCGTTCTGAAATTGTACGTCAGAAAGAAAGAAGTGAGGATTTGCTCCCACAAACACAAAACGAGCACTGTTTACGTCACTACTAAAAATGCGTATCGCAAGACTGAAGAGTGAGGATTTTGCACCCGCAAATACAAAACGAGCACCGTTTGCGCAGTTAGTGAAAAAAGTGTGAGTCGTCAGACTGAAAGAGTGAGGATTTGCTCCCGCACACCAAAACGAGCACCGTTTGCGATATTAGTGAAAAAGTTGATTGTCAGACTGAAAAAGTGAGGATTTGCTGCCGCAACCAAAACGAGCACCGTTTGCGCTGTTACTGAAAAAGTTGCTCGTCAGACTAAACGAGTGAGTAATTTGGCTCCGCAAACACAAAACGAGCACGTTTGCCGCAGTTAGTGAAAAAGTTTAGTCAGTGCAGGCCTGAAGAGTGAGGATTTGCTGCCCGCAAACACAAAACGAGCACCTTTTGCGCTGTACTGAAAAAGTTTGCTTCGTCGTCGTCAGGCTGAAAGAGTGAGGATTTGCTCCCGCAAAACACAAACGAGCACCGTTTGCGCAGTTAATGAAAAAGTTGAGTCGTCAGACTGAAAGAGTGAGGATTTGCTCCCGCAAACACAAAACGACCACCGTTTGCGCAGTTAGTGAAAAAGTTGAGTCGTCAGACTGAAAGAGTGAGGATTTGTTGCCGCAAACACAAAAAGAGCACCGTTTGCGCTGTTATTGAAAAAGTTGCTTCGTCAGACTGAAAGAGTGAGGATTTGCTCCCGCAAACACAAAACGAGCACCGTTTGCGATGTTACTGAAAAAGTTGTTTTGTCAGACTGAAAGAGTGAGGATTTTCTCCCGCAAATACAAAACGAGCACCGTTTGCGCAGTTAGTGAAAAAGTTGAGTCGTCAGACTGAAAGAGTGAGGATTTCCTGCCGCAAACACAAAACGAGCACCGTTTGCGCAGTTAGTGAAAAAGTTGAGTCGTCAGACTGAAAGAGTGAGGATTTGCTCCCGCAAACACAAAACAAGCACCGTTTGCGCAGTTAGTGAAAAAGTTGAGTTGTCAGACTGAAAGAGTGAGGATTTGCTGCCGCAAACACAAAACGAGCACCGTTTGCGTTGGTACTGAAAAATTTGCATCGTCAGACTGAAAGAGTGAGGATTTGCTCCCGTAAACACAAAACGAGCACCGTTTGTGCAGTTAGTGAAAAAGTTGAGTCGTAAGATTGAAAGAGTGAGGATTTGCTCCCGCAAACACAAAACGAGCACCGTTTGCGCTGTTACTGAAAAATTTGCATCGTCAGACTGAAAGAGTGAGGCTTTGTTCCAGCAAATACAAAACGAGCACCGTTTGCGCAGTTAGTGAAAAATATTGAATCGTCAGACTGAAAGAGAGGACTTGCTCGAACAAACACAAAACGAGCACTGTTTGCATCGTTACTGACAAACTTGTATCGTCAGAAAGAAAGAGTGAGGATTTGCTCCCACAAACACAAAACGAGCACTGTTTACGTCACTACTAAAAATGCTGTATCGCAAGACTGAAAGAGTGAGGATTTGCACCCGCAAATACAAAACGAGCACCGTTTGCCGCAGTTAGTGAAAAAGTTGAGTCTCCAGACTGAAAAAGTGAGGATTTGCTTCTGCACACACAAACGAGCACCGTTTGCGATGTTACTGAAAAGTTGTTTTGTCAGACTGAAAAATGAGGATTTGCTCCCGCAAACACAAAAAGAGCACCGTTTGCGCAGTTAGTGAAAAAATTGAGTCTTCAGACTGAAAGAGTGAGGATTTGCTCCCGCAAACACAAAACGAGCACCGTTTGCGCAGTTAGTTTTTAAAAAGTTGAGTCGTCAGACTGAAAGAGTGAGGATTTGCCTGCCGCAAACACAAAGAGCACCGTTGCGCTGTTACTGAAAAAGTTGCTTCGTCAGACTGAAAGAGTGAGGATTTGAACCGCAAACACAAAACGAGCACCGTTTGCGCTGTTAGTGAAAAAGTTGCTTCGTCAGACTGAAAGAGTGAGGATTTGCTCCCGCAAGCACAAACGAGCACCGTTTGCGCAGTTAGTGAAAAAGTTGTTTTCGTCAGACTGAAAGAGTGAGGATTTGCTCCCGGAAACACAAAACCGAGCACCGATTGTGCAGTTAGTGAAAAGTTGAGCGTCAGACTGAAAGAGTGAGGATTTGCTCCCGCTAACACAAAACGAGCACCGTTTGCGCAGTTAGTGAAAAATGTTGAACGTCAGACTGAAAGAGTGAGGACTTGCTCGCAAACAACAAAACGAGCACCTGTTTGCTCGTTACTGAAAAATGCTGTACGCAAGACTGAAAGAGTGAGGATTTGCTCCCAAACACAAAATGAGCACTGTTTTCGTCGTTACTGAAAAAGTTGCTTCGTCAAAAGAAAGAGGTGAGGATTTGCTCCCACAAACACAAAACGAGCACTGTTTACGTCACTACTAAAAATGCTGTATCGCAAGACTGAAAGAGTGAGGATTTGCACCCGCAAATAAAAAACGAGCACCGTTTGCGCAGTTAGTGAAAAAGTTGAGTCTTCAGACTGAAAGAGTGAGGATTTGCTCCCGCAAACACAAAACGAGCACCGTTTGCGCAGTTAGTTAAAAGTTGAGTCGTCAGACTGAAAGAGTGAGGATTGCTCCGCAACAAAAAAAGGGACTGTTTGCGCAGTTACTGAAAAAGTTGCTTCGCAGACTGAAAGAGTGAGGATTTGCTCCCGCAAACACAAAACGAGCACCGTTTGCGCAGTTAGTGAAAAAGTTGAGTCTTCAGACTGAAAGAGTGAGGATTTGCTCCCGCAAACACAAAACGAGCACCGTTTGCGCAGTTAGTGAAAAAGTTGAGTCGTCAGACTGAAAGAGTGAGGATTTGCTGCCGCAAACACAAAACGAGCACCGTTTGCGCTGTTACTGAAAAAGTTGCTTCGTCAGACTGAAAGAGTGAGGATTTGCTCCCGCAAACACAAAACGAGCACCGTTTGCGTCGTTAGTGAAAAAGTTGCTTCGTCAGACTGAAAGAGTGAGGATTTGCTCCCGCAAACACAAAACGAGCACCGTTTGCGCAGTTAGTGAAAAAGTTGTTTCGTCAGACTGAAAGAGTGAGGATTTGCTCCCGCAAACACAAAACGAGCACCGTTTGCGTTGGTACTGAAAAAGTTGCATCGTCAGACTGAAAGAGTGAGGATTTGCTCCCGTAAACACAAAACGAGCACCGTTTGTGCAGTTAGTGAAAAAGTTGAGTCGTAAGATTGAAAGAGTGAGGATTTGCTCCCGCAAACACAAAACGAGCACCGTTTGCGCAGTTAGTGAAAAATGTTGAATCGTCAGACTGAAAGAGTGAGGACTTGCTCGAACAAACACAAAACGAGCACTGTTTGCATCGTTACTGAAAAATGCTGTATCGCAAGACTGAAAGAGTGAGGATTTGCACCCACAAACAAAAAACGAGCACTGTTCGCATCGTTACTTAAAAAGTTGTATCGTCAGACTGAAAGAGTGAGGATTTGCTCGCAAAAACACAAAACGAGCACTATTCACATCATCACTAATAATGCTGTATCGCAAGACTGAAAGAGTGAGGATTTGCTCCCACAAACACAAAACGAGCACTGTTTCTGTCGTTACTAAAAATGCTGTGTCGCAAGACTGAAAGAGTGGGGATTTGCTCCCGCAAACACAAAACGACCACTGTTTCTGTCGTTACTAAAAATGCTGTGTCGCAAGACTGAAAGAGTGGGGATTTGCTCCCGCAAACACAAAACGACCACTGTTCGCATCGTTACTTAAAAAGCTGCATCGTCAGACTGAAAGAGTGAGGATTTGCTCCCACAAACACAAAACGAGCACTGTTCGCATCGTTACTGAAAAAGCTGTATCGTCAGACTGAAAGAGTGAGGATTTGCTCCCACAAACACAAAACGAGCACTGTTTACGTCACTACTAAAAATGCTGCATCGCAAGACTGAAAGAGTGAGGATTTGCACCCGCAAATACAAAACGAGCACCGTTTGCGCAGTTAGTGAAAAAGTTGAGTCGTCAGACTGAAAGAGTGAGGATTTGCTCCTGCACACACAAAACGAGCACCGTTTGCGATGTTACTGAAAAAGTTGTTTTGTCAGACTGAAAGAGTGAGGATTTGCTCCCGCAAACACAAAACGAGCACCGTTTGCGCAGTTAGTGAAAAAGTTGAGTCTTCAGACTGAAAGAGTGAGGATTTGCTCCCGCAAACACAAAACGAGCACCGTTTGCGCAGTTAGTTAAAAAGTTGAGTCGTCAGACTGAAAGAGTGAGGATTTCCTGCCGCAAACAAAAAATGGGGACTGTTTGCGCAGTTAGTGAAAAAGTTGAGTCGTCAGACTGAAAGAGTGAGGATTTGCTCCCGCAAACACAAAACGAGCACCGTTTGCGTTGTTAGTGAAAAAGTTGCTTCGTCAGACTGAAAGAGTGAGGATTTGCTCCCGCAAGCACAAAACAAGCACCGTTTGCGCAGTTAGTGAAAAAGTTGCATCGTCAGACTGAAAGAGTGAGGATTTGCTCCCGTAAACACAAAACGAGCACGATTTGTGCAGTTAGTGAAAAAGTTGAGCCGTAAGATTGAAAGAGTGAGGATTTGCTCCCGCTAACACAAAACGAGCACCGTTTGCGCAGTTAGTGAAAAATGTTGAATCGTCAGACTGAAAGAGTGAGGACTTGCTCGAACAAACACAAAACGAGCACTGTTTGCATCGTTACTGAAAAATGCTGTATCGCAAGACTGAAAGAGTGAGGATTTGCTCCCGCAAACACAAAATGAGCACTGTTTGCGTCGTTACTGAAAAAGTTGCTTCGTCAGAAAGAAAGAGTGAGGATTTGCTCCCACAAACACAAAACGAGCACTGTTTACGTCACTACTAAAAATGCTGTATCGCAAGACTGAAAGAGTGAGGATTTGCACCCGCAAATACAAATCGAGCATCGTTTGCGCAGTTAGTGAAAAAGTTGAGTCTTCAGACTGAAAGAGTGAGGATTTGCTCCCGCAAACACAAAACGAGCACCGTTTGCGCAGTTAGTTAAAAAGTTGAGTCGTCAGACTGAAAGAGTGAGGATTTGCTCCCGCAAACAAAAAAAGGGGACTGTTTGCGCAGTTACTGAAAAAGTTGCTTCGTCAGACTGAAAGAGTGAGGATTTGCTCCCGCAAACACAAAACGAGCACCGTTTGCGCAGTTAGTGAAAAAGTTGAGTCTTCAGACTGAAAGAGTGAGGATTTGCTCCCGCAAACACAAAACGAGCACCGTTTGCGCAGTTAGTGAAAAAGTTGAGTCGTCAGACTGAAAGAGTGAGGATTTGCTGCCGCAAACACAAAACGAGCACCGTTTGCGCTGTTATTGAAAAAGTTGCTTCGTCAGACTGAAAGAGTGAGGATTTGCTCCCGCAAACACAAAACGAGCACCGTTTGCGTCGTTAGTGAAAAAGTTGCTTCGTCAGACTGAAAGAGTGAGGATTTGCTCCCGCAAGCACAAAACAAGCACCGTTTGCGCAGTTAGTGAAAAAGTTGTTTCCTCAGAATGAAAGAGTGAGGATTTGCTCCCGGAAACACAAAACGAGCACCGTTTGCGTTGGTACTGAAAAAGTTGCATCGTCAGACTGAAAGAGTGAGGATTTGCTCCCGTAAACACAAAACGAGCACCATTTGTGCAGTTAGTGAAAAAGTTGAGTCGTAAGATTGAAAGAGTGAGGATTTGCTCCCGCTAACACAAAACGAGCACCGTTTGCGCAGTTAGTGAAAAATGTTGAATCGTCAGACTGAAAGAGTGAGGACTTGCTCGAACAAACACAAAACGAGCACTGTTTGCATCGTTACTGAAAAATGCTGTATCGCAAGACTGAAAGAGTGAGGATTTGCACCCACAAACAAAAAACGAGCACTGTTCGCATCGTTACTTAAAAAGTTGTATCGTCAGACTGAAAGAGTGAGGATTTGCTCGCAAAAACACAAAACGAGCACTATTCACATCATCACTAATAATGCTGTATCGCAAGACTGAAGAGTGAGGATTTGCTCCCACAAACACAAAACGAGCACTGTTTCTGTCGTTACTAAAAATGCTGTGTCGCAAGACTGAAAGAGTGGGGATTTGCTCCCGCAAACACAAAACGACCACTGTTCGCATCGTTACTTAAAAAGCTGTATCGTCAGACTGAAAGAGTGAGGATTTGCTCCCACAAACACAAAACGAGCACTGTTCGCATCGTTACTTAAAAAGTTGTATCGTCAGACTGAAAGAGTGAGGATTTGTTCCCTCAAAAACAAAACGAGCAATGTTTGCATTGTTACTGAAAAAGTTATATCGTCAGACTGAAAGAGTGAGGATTTGCTCCCGCAAACACAAAACGAGCACTGTTCGCATCTTCACTAAAAATGCTGTATCGCAAGACTCAAAGAGTGAGGATTTGCTCCCGCAAACACAAAACGGGCACTGTTGGCATCGTTACTGAAAAAGTTGTATCGTCAGACTGAAAGAGTGAGGATTTGCTCCCACAAACACAAAACGAGCACTGTTTCCGTCGTTACTAAAAATGATGTGTCGCAAGACTGAAAGAGTGAGGATTTGCTGCCATAAACACAAAAAGAGCACCGTTTGCGCTGTTATTGAAAAAGTTGCTTCGTCAGACTGAAAGAGTGAGGATTTGCTCCCACAAACACAAAACGAGCACCGTTTGCGCAGTTAGTGAAAAGTTGTTTCGTCAGTCTGAAAGAGTGAGGATTTGCTCCCGCAAACACAAAACGAGCACCGTTTGCGTCGTTAGTGAAAAAGTTGCTTCGTCAGACTGAAAGAGTGAGGATTTGCTCCCGCAAATACAAAACGAGAACCGTTTGCGCTGTAAGTGAAAAAGTTGAATCGTCAGACTGAAAGAGTGAGGATTTGCTCCGCAAACAAAAAAGGGGACTGTTTGCGCAGTTACTGAAAAAGTTGCTTCGTCAGACTGAAAGAGTGAGGATTTGCTCCCGCAAACACAAAATGAGCACTGTTTGCGTCGTTACTGAAAAAGTTGTTTCGTCAGACTGAAAGAGTGAGGATTTGCTCCCGCAAATACAAAACGAGAACCGTTTGCGCTGTAAGTGAAAAAGTTGAATCGTCAGACTGAAAGAGTGAGGATTTGCTCCCGCAAACAAAAAAAGGGGACTGTTTGCGCAGTTACTGAAAAAGTTGTTTCGTCAGACTGAAAGAGTGAGGATTTGCTCCCGCAAACACAAAACGAGCACCGTTTGCGCAGTTAGTGAAAAAGTTGTTTCGTCAGACTGAAAGAGTGAGGATTTGCTCCCGCAAACACAAAACGAGCACCGTTTGCGTCGTTAGTGAAAAAGTTGCTTCGTCAGACTGAAAGAGTGAGGATTTGCTCCCGCAAACAAAAAAAGGGGACTGTTTGCGCAGTTACTGAAAAAGTTGCTTCGTCAGACTGAAAGAGTGAGGATTTGCTCCCGCAAACACAAAATGAGCACTGTTTGCGTCGTTACTGAAAAAGTTGTTTCGTCAGACTGAAAGAGTGAGGATTTGCTCCCGCAAATACAAAACGAGCACCGTTTGCGCTGTTAGTGAAAAAGTTGAATCGTCAGACTGAAAGAGTGAGGATTTGCCCCGCACACAAAAAAAGGGACTGTTGCGCAGTTACTGAAAAAGTTGCTTCGTCAGACTGAAAGAGTGAGGATTTGCTCCCGCAAACACAAAACGAGCACCGTTTGCGTCGTTACTGAAAAAGTTGTTTCGTCAGACTGAAAGAGTGAGGATTTGCTCCCGCAAACACAAAACGAGCACCGTTTGCGCAGTTAGTGAAAAAGTTGTTTCGTCAGACTGAAAGAGTGAGGATTTGCTCCCGCAAACACAAAACGAGCACCGTTTGCGTCGTTAGTGAAAAAGTTGCTTCGTCAGACTGAAAGAGTGAGGATTTGCTCCCGAAAAAACCAAAAAAAAGACCGTTTGCGCAGTTAGTGAAAAATTGTTTCCTCAGAATGAAAGAGTGAGGATTTGCTCCCGCAAACACAAACGAGCACCGTTTGCGTTGGTATGAAAAAGTTGCATCGTCAGACTGAAAGAGTGAGGATTTGCTCCCGTAAACACCAAAAGAGACCATTTGTGCAGTAGTGAAAAAGTTGAGTGTCAGACTGAAAGAGTGAGGATTTGCTCCCGTAACACAAAACGAGCACCCTTGGCGTTTGTTTAAAAATTTTAATCGTCAGACTGAAAGAGTGAGGACTTTCTCGAACAAACACAAAAAAGGCACTGTTTGCATCGTTACTGAAAAAAGCTGTATCGCAAGACTGAAAGAGTGAGGATTTGCCCCCCCCCACAAACAAAAAACACACTTTGCTGTTACTTTAAAAATTTATCGACAGACTGAAAGAGTGAGGATTTGCTCCCAAAAACACAAAAGAGCACATTCACATCATCAATAATAAAGCTGTTCGCAAATGAAAGAGTGAGGATTGTCCCCCAAAAAAACAAAACGAGCATTTTCCCTCGCTAAAAATGCGTGTTTCAAGACTGAAAGAGGGGGATTTTTCCCCCAAAAACAAACGACCACTTTCGCATCGTTTCTTTTAAAAAGTGTATTCGTCAGACTGAAAGAGTGAGGATTTGCTCCCACAAACACAAAACGAGCACTGTTTGCGACGTTAAAAAAGTTGTACGTCAGACTGAAAGAGTGAGGATTTGTTCCTGAAAAAAAAAAACGAGCAAGTTTGCATTGTTACTGAAAAAAATTATATGTCAGGACTAAAGAGTGAGGATTTGCTCCCGCAAACACAAAAGAGCACTGTTCGCATCTTCATAAAAAAGCTGTTCGCAAGACTGAAAGAGTGAGGATTTGCTCCGCAAACACAAAAGGACACTGTTGGATCGTTACTGAAAAAGTTGTACGTCAGACTGAAAGAGTGAGGATTTGCTCCCACAAACACAAAACGAGCACTGTTTCCGTTTACTAAAAATGCTGTGTCGCAAGACTGAAAGAGTGAGGATTTTGCTCCCGGCAAACACAAAACGAGCACTGTTCACATCGTTACTTAAAAAAACGTATCGCAGACTGAAAGAGTGAGGATTTCTCCCCCAAACCAAAACGAGCACTGTTTTGCATCGTTACTTAAAAAGTTGTATCGTCAGACTGAAAGAGTGAGGATTTGTTTCCCGCAAAAACAAAAGAGCAATGTTTGCATTGTTACTGAAAAAGTTTTAATCGTCAGACTGAAAGAGTGAGGATTTGCTCCCGCAAACACAAAACGAGCACTGTTCGCAGTTCACTAAAAATGCGTATCGCAAGACTGAAAGAGTGAGGATTTGCTCATCAAACCAAAAAGAGAAATTTTTGGCATCGTTACTGAAAAAGTTTATATCGTCAGACTGAAAAAGTGAGGATTTGCTCCCATAAATACAATAAGAGAACTGTTAGCGTTGTTGCAGAAAAAGCGCATCGTCAGACTGAAAGAGTTAGGATTTGCTCCCAAAAACACAAATCGAGCAGTTTGCATCATTACTAAAAATGCTGTATCGGAAGACTGAAAGAGTGAGGATTTGCTCCCGCAAACACAAAACGAGATCTTTTAATGTTGTTACTGAAGAAGTTGTATCGTAAGACTGAAAGAGTGAGGATTTGTTCCCTTAAACACAAAACGAGCACCGTTTGCGCAGTTAGTGAAAAAGTTGATTTGTCAGACTAAAAGAGTGAGGATTTGATCCCACAAACACAAAACGAGCACTGTTTCCGTCGTTATAAAAATATTGTATCGCGGACTGAAAGAGTGAGGAATTTTCCCCCCGCAAAAAACCAAAAAAAGGGAACCCCTTTTTTTTTCGTCTTTTTCTGAAAAAGGGGTTGGGAAATTGGTTTTTTCCCCCGAAATGAAAAAAGGGGGGGATTTTTCCCCCCCCCGCAAAAAAAACAAAAAAAGTTTTCAAAATGTTTGCTCTTTTACTTTAAAAAAAAGCCCGGGATCGAAAAACCCCCAAAGAGGGGGAGGAATTTTTTTCCCCCCCCAAACACAAAAAAGAACACTGTTTTTGCTCTTCCCCTAAAAAAAGTGTTTTTCCCCCAAGACTCCAAAAAAGTGAGGGAATTTTTTCTCCCGCAACACAAAAAAAGGGCACCCGGTTTTTTTGGGATCCGTTTTTTTTTGAAAAAAATTTTTTTATCGTCCCCCCGAAAAAAGTGAGGGAATATGCGCCCACAAAAAAAAAATAGAGAACTTTTTTTGCGTTTTTTTTTGGGGGGAAAAAAGCCCCGCATCGTCCCGAAATGGAAAAAGGGGGAGGATTTTTTTCCCTCAAACCCAAAAAAAAAGAAAAATAATTTCCCCATTTCTGAAAACCCCAAATTTTTTATCCCCCAAAGACTCAAAAAATTGAAAGGGAATTTTGGCCCCCCCGGCAAAAACCCCAAAAAAAAAGCACTATTCGCCCTCGTTTAAAATTAAAAAATTTCTGTTCCCCCCCCCGAAAAACCGAAAAAAAAAAATTTTGGGGTGGGGGTTTGCCCCCCGCCCAAAAACAAAAAAGAGCAAATTTTTCCCCCCAATTTTGTTTTCCGGAAAAGAAATCCCCCAAGCCTTTTTTTTTTTGTTTTTCCCCCAGAAACTCAAAGGTGAGGATTTTTTTCTTCCCCAAAAAACCCAAAAAACAAAATTTTCCCTTCCCCCCATCGTTCCAAAATAAAAATTGGCCCGTATCGCCCAAAACCTTGGAAAAAGTGGGGGAATTTTTTCACCCGCATACCCCAAAACCCAAAAACGACCCCCTTGTTTTTTTGCCCAATTTGTTTTTTTTCTTTAAAAAGTTTTTTTTTATCGTTTAAAACTGAAAAAGTGGGAAAGGGTTTTTTCCCCCCACAAAAAAACAAAAACGAAAACACTGTTTTCCCTCCCTTACTAAAAATTTGGCCCCGTAAACCCCCCAAGAAAAATGAAAAAAGTTTGGGGGTTTCCCCCCGCAAACACAAAAAGAAAACCCCCTTTTTTTTCCCCCCATTTTGTTTTTCTTAAAAAGTTGGTTTTCCCTCCCCGGAAAATGAAAGAAATGGGGGATTTGCTTTCCCAAAAAACACAAAAAGGCACTGTTTTCCCCTGTTTTTTACCCAAAAAAAGCGGGATCCCCAAGAAAATGAAAAAGTGACGATTTTTTCCCCCAAACACAAAAAAAGCACCGGTTTTTCGTCGTTTTTTTTGAAAAAGGGGTTTCAATTTGTTTAGACTGAAAGAGTGAAAGGAATTTTTGGGTCCTGCAAACACCCAAAAAGAAACCCCCCTTTTGGGGTCCGGGTTTCTTTAAAAATTTTTGGGGGTTTTAAAAGTCAACTGGAAAAAAAGTGGAAAAGGGTTTTCCCCCCCGAAAAACCAAAAAAAGAGCCCCTGTTTCCCCCTCGTTTTTCTAAAAAATGCCCGGAAAACCCCAAGACTGAAAGATTGGGGGTTTTTTCCCCCCCCTCCCCAAACAAAAAAAACCCCACTTTTTTTTTTCGCATCGTTAAATGAAAAAATTTTACGTAAAACTGAAAGAGTGAGGACTTTTTCCCCGAAAAAAACAAAAACCCAGCAAATATTTTTTTGTCGGTTTTTTTGGGGGAAAAAATTTTTTTCGTCCAAAAAAAGGAAAAAAAGTGAGGAATTTTTTCCCTCCCCCAAAAACTTAAAAGGGGGGAACTTTTTTTAAAACTTTTTTTTTTAAATGAAAATGCTTTTTTATCGCAAAGGGCCCGAAAAAGGGGGGGAGGGAATTTGGCTTTTCCCAAAAACCACCAAAAAGAGAAAATTTTTTAATTTTTTTTCAGAAAAAAAGGGTATAAACGCAAGGAAATGAAAAAAAGTTTTAGGATTTTTTCTCCCCAAAAAACAAAAAAAAACAGCCAAATATTTCCCCAAACGTTTTCCCCCCTAAAAAAATGCTGTATTTGCAAGAACCCGGGGAAAAAGTGAGGGAAATTTTCTTTCCCCCAAAAAAACCAAAAAAAAGAAACCCCCTGTTTTTTTGCAAAACGTTTTTCGAAAAAGTTTTTTTTATCCTCAAAACCCCCGAAAAAATGGGGGAAATTTTTTTGCTTTTCCCGCCCAAAAAAACAAAAAAGGAAAATTTTTCCCGCCGTTTTTTCTTTTAAGGGAAAAATTTTTTTTTATCGTTTAAAAACTGAAAGGGTGGGAAAAATTTGTTCCCCTCAAAACACAAAAAAGCCCAAAAAATTTTTACATTGTTTTTTCTTTTAAAAAAGGTTTTTTATCGTCAAAAACCCCCGGAAAAAATGGGGGTTTTTCCCCCCGCAAAACCCCGAAAAAGAAAAAACTGCTTTTTGCAAACTCACTAAAATGCTTTTTATTCCAAGACCCCGAAAAAGTGGCGGAATTTTTTCACCCCCCCCTACAACCCAAAACAACCCCTGTTCGGGATCGTTCTTTTAAAACCCCTTTTTTATTTTTCCAAAACTGAAAGGGGTGAAGGGGGTTTTTTTTTCCCCCCCACAAACCCCAAAACCAGCCCCTTTTTTTTTCCCCCCTCCCTTTTCTAAAAAATGCCCCGTTCGCAAGACTTAAAAAATTTTTTAGAATTTTTTCTCCCTCAAACACAAAAAAAGCACTATTTCGCATTGTTTTTTTTTTTTTTAAAAATTCTTTTCCCCCCCCTCAGGGCTGAAAGACTGAGGAAATTTTTTTTCCCGCCCCAAAAACCCCAAAAAAAAGAGCACGTTTTTTTTTTGGATCGTTACTGGGGGAAAAAATTTTTTTGGGATCGAAAACCTTTAAAAAAAAGGTGGGGGATTTTTCCCCCCCCCGAAAACAAAACGAAAACTTTTTTTTGCGTTGTTTAAATGAAGAAGTTTTTTATCCCCTAAGACGAAAAATGAGGGTTTGGTTTTTTTTTTCCCCCGGAACACCCAAAAAAAAAACACTGTTTCCCGGGATCGGCACCCCAAAAAAACCCCAAAAAGCAAAGAAATGAAAAAAGTTTTAGGAAATTTTCCCCCCTGCAAAACCCAAAAAGCAAAGTTTTTTCGTCTTTTCTAAAAAAAGCCCGTATCGCCCAAGAAAAATGAAAAAGGGGGGTTTTTTTTTCCCCTTCCAAAAACCCAAAAGAAAAGGGTTTTTTTTGCATCGGTTTTCTGGAAAAAAGCCTTTTATTTTGGCCAAAAAAAACTGAAAAGTGGGATTTTGCACCCCCCCTTTTCCAAAAAAAGACCCCCTGGTTTTTGCCAAACGTTTTTCTTTTTAAAAATTTTTTTTATCCCCTCAGAAACCCCGAAAGAGTGAGGATTTTTCCCCCCGCAAACCCCAAAACCCAAACATGTTTTTCCAAAAACGTCACTAAAAAAGCTGTTCGCAAAACTTGGGGAAAAAGGAAAAGGGGAAATTTTCTCCCGCAAAAAAAAAAAAACGACCCACTGTTTTTGGGATTTGTTTTCTGAAAAAATTTTTTTAAACCCCTCGAATGAAAAAAATTGGGGGGTTTTGCTCCCCCCCAAAAACAATTTGAAAAAACTGTTTTTTTGCGGTTTTGCAAAAAAAGCTGCAAACCCCTCCCCGAAATGAAGAGGGGAGGGGTTTTTTTTTCTCCCAAAAAAAAACAAATCGAGGGAACCTTTTTTTTCATTTTTTACTAAAAAAAAAGCCCCCGTTAAAACCGCAAAACTGAAAGGTGAGGAATTTTTTGGGACCCGAAAACACAAAAAAGAAGGGAAAATAATTTCCCCATCGTTTTTTCTTTAAAAAATTTTTTCTCAAAAAACTGAAAGAGTGGGAATTTTTCTCCTGCAAACACAAAACACAACCCCCTTTGCGTCGTTTTTAAAATAAAAAATGCTGTAAACCCAAAACTGAAAGAGTTGGGGAATTTTTTTTTCCCTCCCCAAACAAAAAACAGAACGGTTTTGAAACGGTTTCTGAAAAAAACTGTAAACGCAAGACTTTTTAAAGGAGTGAAAGGGTTTTTTCGCTTCCAAAACAACCCAAAAAGAGGCCCCTATTTTGCATCGTTTAAATTTTTTAAAAATTTTTTATCGTCAGACTGAAAAAGTTTTTAAATTTTCTCCCCCAATTTTAACCACAAAATTTGAGGGAAATTTTTTTTTTTTTTTTTTTTGCAAACGTTTTTTTAAAAAAAACTGTATTTGCGACCCCGAAAAAAAAATGAGGAAAATTTGGGGTCCCCATAAATTTTTAAAAGAGAACTGTTTTTGCGTTTTTTTGGGAGAAAAACTGAAATTTTGTCGACTGAAAGAAATTTTGGGAAAATTTTCTCCCAAAAAACACAAAAACCCCAGCACCCCTTTTTTCGTTTTTACTAAAATCTGTTCGCAAGCCTGAAAAAAACTGAAAGGGTTTGCCCCCCTCAAAAAACCCAAAAAAGAAACTTTTTTTTTCGTTTTTTTTACTGAAAAAGTTTTTTAAAACCCCCAAGAAAATGAAAGAGTGGGGATTTGGCTCCCCCCAAAACCCCAAAAAGAGCAAAAAAATAATTTTTGCAAAACGTTACCCAAAAAAGCCCGTCCCCCCCCCGTCAGGGCTGAAAAATGGGGGGGTTTTTTCCCCCCCCGCAAAAACAAAAAAACACTTTTTTTTTTTTCCCCCATTTGTTTTCTGAAAAAATTTTTTTTTTAAAACGTTTAAAACTGAAAGATGATGACTTGCTTTCCCCCAAACACAAAACAAGGGAAATTTTTACGCATTTGTTTCTCAAAAATTTTTTTTTATCGGAAAAAACTTGGGGGGAGTGGAAAGGAATTTTTTTTTTTCCCTCCCAACCCCAAAAAGAAACAATGTTTCCCCCTTGTTTTTTCTGAAAAAGGTTTTTTTTTAAAAACGTCCCCAAAATGGGGAAAAAGGGGAGGGGGGGTTTTTTTGCTTTCCCGCCCAAACCCCCAAAAAAAACAAAAAGGGGCGCCCTCGTCACTAAAAAAAAGCTGTATCGCAAAAACCTGAAAAAAAAAAGTGGGAAAATTTTCCCCCGCAAAACAAAAAAAACCCCCCTTTTTGGCATCGTTTTTTCTGAAAAAGTTTTTTATCGTCAACCCGAAAAAAAATGAGGAAAAATTTGGCCCCCCCACAAAAAAACAATTTGGGGGAACTTTTTTTTAGCCCTTTTTTTTGGGGAGAAAAAAAACTTTCATCCCTCCGCCGAAAAAAATGAAAAGGGTTTTTTCCCTTTTCCCAAAAAAAACCCAAAAACCCAGCACGTTTTCATCGTTTAAATAAAAATTTCCCGTATCGCAAGACTGAAAGAAAATGAGGAATTAGACTGAAAGAGTGAGGATTTGCTCCCAAAAACACAAATCGAGCACTGTTTGCATCGTTACTAAAAATGCTGTATCGCAAGACTGAAAGAGTGAGGATTTGCACCCGCAAACACAAAACGAGCACTATTCGCATCGTTACTTAAAAAGTTGTATCGTCAGACTGAAAGAGTGAGGATTTGCTCCTGCAAACACAAAACGAGCACCGTTTGCGTCGTTACTAAAAATGCTGTATCACAAGACTGAAAGAGTGAGGATTTGTTCCCTCAAACACAAAACGAGAACGGTTCGCATCGTTACTGAAAAAGCTGTATCGCAAGACTGAAAGAGTGAGGATTTGCTCCATCAAACACAAAACGAGAACTGTTTGCATCGTTACTGAAAAAGTTATATCGTCAGACTGAAAGTGTTAGGATTTGCTCCCAATAACACAAATCGAGCACTGTTTGCATCGTTACTAAAAATGCTGTATCGCAAGACTGAAAGACTGAGGATTTGCTCCCGCAAACACAAAACGAGAAGTTTTAGCGTTGTAACTGAAAAAGTTGTACCGCAAGACTGAAAGAGTGAGGATTTGCTCCCACAAACACAAAACGAGCACTATTCGCATAGTTACTAAAAATGCTGTCTCGTCAGACTGAAAGAGTGAGGATTTGCTCCCGCAAACACAAAACGAGCATTGTTCGCATCGTTACTGAAAAAGTTGTATCGTCAGACTGAAAGAGTGAGGATTTGCTCCCGCAAACACAAAACGAGCACTGTTCGCATCGTTACTGAAGAAGTTATATCGTAAGACTGAAAGAGTGAGGATTTGCTCCCGCAAACACAAAACGAGCACTATTCGCATCGTTACTAAAAATGCTGTCTCGTCAGACTGAAAGAGTGAGGATTTTTTCCCTCAAACACAAAACAAGAACAGTTCGTATCTTTACGAAAAAACTGTATCGCAAAACTGAAGGAGGGAGGATTTGCTAAAAACCACAAAACGGAGAACTTTTTGCGTTGTTACGAAAAAGCTGTTCGCAGACTGACAAGTGAGGGTTTTGCTCCCAAAACACAAAACGAGCACTATTCGCACGTTACTAAAAAAAATGCTGTATCGTCACACTGAAAGAGTGAGGGTTTGCTCCCGCAAAAACAAAAAGAGTACTGTTTTCCATCGTTACTGAAAAAATTGTATCGTCAGACTGAAAGAGTGAGGATTTTCCCCACAAACACAAAACGACAACTTTTTTGCGTTGTTACTGAAAAAGTTGTTACCGCAGACTGAAAGAGTGGGGTTTGCTCCCACAAACACAAAACGAGCACTATTCCGCATCGTTACTAAAAATGCTTCTCGTCAGACTGAAAGAGTGAGGATTTGCTCCCGCAAACCAAAACGAGCACTGTTCGCATCGTTAAGAAAAAGTTGTATCGTCAGACTGAAAGAGTGAGGATTTGCTCCCGCAAACACAAAACGAGCACTATTCGCATCGTTACTGAAAATGCTGTATCGTCACACTGAAAGAGTGAGGATTTGCTCCCGCAAAAACAAAACGAGCACTGTTCGCATCGTTACTGAAAAAGGTGTATCGTCAGACTGAAAGAGTGAGGATTAGCTCCCACAAACACAAAACGAGAACTTTTAGCGTTGTTACTGAAAAAGTTGTACCGCAAGACTGAAAGAGTGAGGATTTGCTCCCACAAACACAAAAAGAGCACTATTCGCATCATTACTAAAAATGCTGTCTCGTCAGACTGAAAGAGTGAGGATTTGCTCTCGCAAACACAAAACGAGCACTGTTCGCATCGTTACTGAAAAAGTTGTATCGTCAGACTGAAAGAGTGACACTTGCTCCCACAAACACAAAACAAGCACTGTACGCATCGTTACTGAAAAAGTTGTATCGGAAGACTGAAAGAGTGAGGACTTGCTCTCGCAAACACAAAACGAGAGACTTTTAGCGTTGTTACTGAAGAAGTTGTATCGTAAGACTGAAAGAGTGAGGATATGTTCCCTCGAACACAAAACGAGCACTATTCGCATCGTTACTAAAAATGCTGTCTCGTCAGACTGGAAGAGTGAGGATTTGCTCCCGCAAACACAAAACGAGCACTGTTCGCATCGTTACTGAAAGGTTTTATCGTCAGACTGAAAGAGTGAGGATTTGCTCCCGCAAACACAAAACGAGCACTGTTCGCATTGTTACTGAAGAAGTTGTATCGTAAGAATGAAAGAGTGAGGATTTGCTCCCGAAAACACGAACAGCACTATTTGCCTCGTTACTAAAAAAAGCTGTCTGTCAGACTGAAAGAGTGAGGATTTTCTCCCGCAAACACAAACGAGCACTGTTCGCATCGTTACTGAAAAAGTTGTATCGTAAGACTGAAAGAGTGAGGATTTTTTCCCTCAAACACAAAAAAGAAACAGTTCGTATCGTTACTGAAAAAAAAAGTATCGCAAAAACTGAAGGAGGGAGGATTTGCTACACAAACCCCAAAAAAAACTTTTAGCGTTGTTACAAAAAAGCTGTATCGCAAGACTGACAGAGTGAAGATTTTCTCCCGAAACAAAACGACCAGTTCGCGTTTTCGAAAAAGCTGTATCGCACCTGAAAGAGTGAGGATTTGCTCTCGCAAAACAAAACGAGCACTGTTCGCATCGTTACTGAAAAAGTTGTATCGTCAGACTGAAAGAGTGAGGATTTCCCCACAAACACAAAACGAGAACTTTTTAGCGTTGTTACTGAAAAAAATTGTACCGCAAGACTGAAAGAGTGAGGATTTGCTCCCACAAACACAAAACGAGCACTATTCCATCGTTACTAAAAAAGCTGTCTCGTCAAACTGAAAGAGTGAGGATTTGCTCCCGCAAAACCACAAAAAAGCACTGTTCGCATCGTTACTGAAAAAGTTGTATCGTCAGACTGAAAGAGTGAGGATTTGCTCCCGCAAACACAAAACGAGAGCTTTTAGCGTTGTTACTGAAGAAGTTGTATCGTAAGACTGAAAGAGTGAGGATTTGTTCCCTCGAACACAAAACGAGCAATGTTCGCATTGTTACTGAAAAAGTTGTAATGTCAGACTGAAAGAGTGAGGATTTGCTCCCGCAAATCAAACGAACACTGTTCGTATCGTCACTAAAAATGCTGTATCGCAAGACTGAAAGAGTGGGGATTTGCTCCCGCAAACACAAAACGACCACTGTTGGCATCGTTACTGATAAGTTATATCGTCAGATTGAAAAAGTGAGGATTTGCTCCCACAAATACAATAGAGAACTGTTAGCGTTGTTGCAGAAAAAGCTGCATCGTCAGACTGAAAGAGTGAGGATTTACTCCCAAAAACACAAATCGAGCACTGTTTGCATCGTTACTAAAAATGCTGTATCGCAAGACTGAAAGAGTGAGGATTTGCACCCGCAAACACAAAACGAGCACTATTCGCATCGTTACTTAAAAAGTTGTATCGTCAGACTGAAAGAGTGAGGATTTGCTCCCACAAACACAAAACGAGCACTGTTTGCGCCGTTAATAAAAATGCTGTATCGCAAGACTGAAAGAGTGAGGATTTGCTCCCTCAAACACAAAACGAGCAATGTTCGCATCGTTACGGAAAAAGTTGTATCGTCAGACTGAAAGAGTGAGGATTTGCTACTGCAAACACAAAACGACACCGTTTTCGTCGTTACTAAAAATGCTGTATCGCAAGACTGAAAGAGTGAGGATTTGTTCCCTCAAAACAAAACGAGAACGGTTTGCATCGTTACTGAAAAAGCTGTATCGCAAGACTGAAAGAGTGAGGATTTGCTCCCCCAAACACAAACGAGCAAATGTTCCTCGTTACGGAAAAAGTTGTATCGTCAGACTGAAAGAGTGAGGATTTGTCCCGCAAACACAAAAAGAGCACCGGTTTTCGTCGTTACTAAAAAATGCTGTATCGCAAGACTGAAAGAGTGAGGATTTTTCCCCCTCAAACACAAAACGAGAACGGTTCGCATCGTTACTGAAAAAGCTGTATCGCAAGACTGAAAGAGTGAGGATTTGCTCCATCAAACACAAAACGAGAACTGTTTGCATCGTTACTGAAAAAGTTATATCGTCAGACTGAAAGAGTTAGGATTTGCTCCCAATAACACAAATCGAGCACTGTTTGCATCGTTACTAAAAATGCTGTATCGCAAGACTGAAAAAGTGAGGATTTGCTCCCATAAATACAATAGAGAACTGTTAGCGTTGTTGCAGAAAAAGCTGCATCGTCAGACTGAAAGAGTTAGGATTTGCTCCCAATAACACAAATCGAGCACTGTTTGCATCGTTACTAAAAATGCTGTATCGCAAGACTAAAAGAGTGAGGATTTGCTCCCGCAAACACAAAACGAGAACTTTTAGTGTTGTTACTGAAGAAGTTGTATCGTAAGACTGAAAGATTGAGGATTTGTTCCCTCAAACACAAAACGAGAACAGTTCGTATCGTTACTGAAAAAACTGTATCGCAAAACTGAAGGAGGGAGGATTTGCTACCACAACCACAAAACGAGAACTTTTAGCGTTGTTACAGAAAAAGCTGTATCGCAAGACTGACAGAGTGAGGATTTACTCCCGCAAACACAAAACGAGCTCAATTCGCGTTGTTACTGAAAATGCTGTATCGTCACACTGAAAGAGTGAGGATTTGCTCCCGCAAAAACAAAACGAGCACTGTTCGCATCGTTACTGAAAAAGTTGTATCGTCAGACTGAAAGAGTGAGGATTTGCTCCCACAAACACAAAACGAGAACTTTTAGCGTTGTTACTGAAAAAGTTGTACCGCAAGACTGAAAGAGTGAGGATTTGCTCCCACAAACACAAAATGAGCACTGTTTCCGTCGTTACTAAAAATGCTGTATCGCAAGACTGAAAGAGTGAGGATTTGACCCTCAAACACAAAATGAGCAATGTTCGCATCGTTACGAAAAAGCTGTATCGCAAAACTGAAAGAGTGAGGATTTGCTCCCACAAACACAAAACGAGCACTATTCGCATCGTTACTAAAAATGCTGTCTCGTCAGACTGAAAGAGTGAGGATTTGCTCCCCAAACACAAAACGAGCACTGTTTTCGCATCGTTTTACTGAAAAAGTTGTATCGTCAGACTGAAAGAGTGAGGATTTGCTCCCGCGACCACAAAACGAGCACTTTTCGCATAGGTACTGAAAAGCTTTATCGCAAGACTAAAAGAGTGAGGATTTGCTCCTGCGACCACAAAACGAGCACTGTTTGCATCGGTACTCAAAAGCTTTATCGCAAGACTGAAGGAGAGAGGACATGCTCCCCGACCACAGGATGAGCACTGTTCGTGTCAGTATCGAAAAGCTGTATCGCAGTATCACTCTATCGTGTGGAGGTCAAGAGTGTGTTGCAACCATAGGGGAGACACACTACGGCCCCCCTTTTTGAATAGTGGGACCACCACCCCGGTCTGCCAATCCAGTGGATCTGCCGCCGATGCGCATGCGATGCTGCAGAGTCGCGTTAACCAACACATTCCTACAACATCTGGAGCCTTAAGGAACTCCGGGCGAATCTTATCCACCCCTGGGGCTTTACCACCAAGGAGTTTTTTCCCCCAGGCACCGCCTCCTCAGTGGAAGACGTGCCGATGGGATTGAGGAGGCCTTCGAAGTACTCTGCCCACCAACCCACAATGTCCGTAGTTGAGGTCAACACCACACCCTCCTCACTGTAAACAGTTTTGGTGGTGTACCTCTTCCCCCCCGAGACGCCGGATGGTGGACCAGAATCGCCTCGAAGACGTACGGAAGTCGTTTTCCATGGCCTCTTCGAACTCCTCCCACGCCCTAGTTTTTGCCTCAGCAACTACCCCATCCGCATGCCGCTTGGACTGTTAGTACCCATCAGTTGCTTCCAGAGTCAATGTCCCCCAGCTCCCCCGGAACGTGTTTGAAGCCCTCCCGGAGGTGGGAGTTGAAGCTCCGCCTCACGGGATACTCCGCCAGGCATTTCCAGCAGACCCTCAAGATTTGTTTGGGTCTGCCAGGTCTGACCGGC
Organism: Crenichthys baileyi; assembly: GCA_036173005.1. Lineage (NCBI taxonomy): Eukaryota > Metazoa > Chordata > Actinopteri > Cyprinodontiformes > Goodeidae > Crenichthys > Crenichthys baileyi. Next base: position 497,861 of record JAHHUM010000025.1, read on the forward strand.
ATCCTCCCCCACCATCGGAGCCAGCTCACCACCAGGTATTGGTCAGTAGTAAGCTCCGCTCCCCTCTTCACCCGAGTGTCCAAGACATGCCGTCGCAGATCAGATGACACAACAAAGTCGATCGTCGAACTGTGGCCTAGGGTGTCCTGGTGTTAAGAGCACATGTGGACACCCTTATGCTTGAACATGGTGTTAGTTATGGACAATCCATGACCAGCACAGAAGTCCAATAACAAAACACCACTCTGGTTCAGAACGGGAGGGCCATTCCTCCCAACCACACCCCTCCAGGTCTCACAGTCATGAGCGCTGAAGTTACCCTACAGAACAAGGGAGTCACCTGGAGGGGCGCTCTCCAACACCCCCTCCAAGTACTCCAAAAAGGGTGGGTAGTTTGAACTGCTGTTTGGTGCATAAGCATAAACCACAGTTAGAACCCGTTCCCTCACTCGTAGGCGGGGTGAACCCCAACGTACAGGCGCTGAGATTGCAGCCAATCACCCTCTCTGAAGAGCAAATGATATGACAGCAGCGTACCAGATGTTGATGGAGGAGGAGAGGATGGACTCAATGATGACAGAATAGAAGTGCAACATCATTGTCTTTGGCAGGAACTATGCCCATTTGAAGAGAGAGATTAAGAATCTTTACAATACAGGGTCCAGTGGAATCAAACACATTTATAAGTAAACCTGCAGGGAGGACATCAAGAGGGCTTGTAGTCGGTTTCTTACAACCAAGGAAAATATGTATGTCGTGCAAAGTGACAGGATCAAAATTGGACCAGGTTACTAGGACAGGACTCATACAACAGTAGTTATCTAGTCCTGTGATCCTTGGTTTTCTTTGGTATCTCTGTCTTCTAAGTTTGTGTTACGTGTTTATAGAACACAAATATTAGCCTCAAGTTTTTTGTAAGACTATATGTTATATATGTTGATACCACTGCATTTTTTTTTCCTTTCCTTGTACATTTTTGCCCTGACAGATGGAGATTTGTTGTGCATGGTGTAATAGATGGTTTTTGTAGGTTAATAGTAAACCTTAATGCTGCCACAAACAACAAAGCCACAAGTTTTTCATGGTTTCACGTCAGCCATCAGACAGTATGGCATTCCATCACGCGTCCGGTAAGTAGTGACTCCAATACTGAATGAACAAGAGTTGGCAGTGTTACCAAACACAAAAGTTGCACTCTGCAAGCTGTGGAAGTCTATTGTGAAACTGTTCAAAGACTCAAACTTATATTTATCATGACACCTAACTAAGCAAGTACTTGCTGTGCCACTGCTCATAACTCTGTACCTTGATATACATTCAAAAAAGTATTTCAATATTAATGTATATAGTATGGCCAGAGTGCAGACATGGACAGTTGTAAACAATGTTTACTCAAAACAACTTTACTAACATCATTGCTGCCAATAAAACTGAACTATAAAAAGTCTTGATGCACTTTTGTGATACAGATTTATTGTTTTAATGTACAGAACATGACAACACTGAGCAGATTTAAATGGATGCATGCAGTCTTTTTGAGTAGCCTCTGAAACAATCCTTGTAACTGTTTTACCAACAAATATTTTCTTATACACAAGGCCTTCTTTGCTGGATTACAAAAAAAAGTAACTGCTCAACTTTCACTGTCTGATATGGATTATAACAAGAAATTGAACACAATGGAATACAAAACACTGCTTTAAGAGAAGATTGAACCACAAAGTCTGTGACTATATATGACCAAAGTCAGAATCAGAGGAGTTGAGACAGGCTTGAAAGTCGAACAATAATGTCTCATAATTGCTGTAGTGCATTGGAAGACGTAGTATTTCAAAACAAGTAAAAGACTTTGGAAGATTGCTGATAAAAACTTCCACAGTCATTTCTTTGGGCAGGACTTCCCACCCAGCTCCCACTTGAGGAGTGCTTTGCGTTGTTCACAAGATGCTGGAAAAGAAACAATGTTTTGAGCAATAGTTCCACGCATTATCAGGTCTAAGAAATTGTTATTTTGCTGCACTTGCATGCCCAGTACTGTGCTTTATTATTATAGGAGCTTGTTTTCCTCTAATGCTGACATTTATGCTTTGTTAAACATAAAAAAATACATCCCTATGTTTACACCATACTCCGGTCATTCATTGTGTGAGCTTCAATGATAAACTGTTCAGGTAGAAGTCAAGCTGCATTAAAAACAGCATTAATATGGTTAAACGGTGCATTGCTGGTGGTGGCAGCCAGCTGTGATCGGAGGACTTCTTGGCAAACTGCTTCGAACAAGAAACCTCTGAATCCACAAGAGAAATAATGTCAAAGGTCCATTCTTCGCTCGCTGCCCGTGGGCTTGGAACCCTAATAGTGAAAAAACAAAGCAAAAACAATAGGGTTCCCTGCTCTGCTGGGAGCAGGTTTTCACCTTGCCTTGCATAGCCTTCGCTTGCTCCCGCGGGCTTGGAACCCTACTAGTAATGAAAAAACAAAGCAATAAAATAGGGTTCTCTGCTCTGGTGGGAGTAATAGGCTAGGCTTAAAACTTTCCTGTTTGATAAAGCTTATAGTTAGGAGTGGCTTAGGTTATCCTGAGCTAGCTCTGCAAGGCATGGCCTCCACTTGTGGGCTTGGAACGCTAATAACTAGAATTGCAAGCAATTATGAACGGGTTCTAAGCCCTTCCCAGCAAGTTAGCCCCCAGCCCCGCCCCCTCCAAGCACGCCACGTCATACCCCCTGTCAATCTAGCATGTGATCTTACTTTATGACCTCCGGTAATAAAGTAAAAAGCCTTGGTGTTATTTTTGACTAGGACATGTCATTTAATCCCATATTAAACAGGTTTCTTGGATTTCCTTCTTTCACCTCCGGGACATTGCCAAAATTAGAAATATCCTACCCAGGAGTGACGCTGAAAAACTAGTCCATGCATTTGTTACTTCAAGGCTGGACTATTGTAATTCCTTACTATCAGGATGTCCAAACAATGCAGTTAAAAGCCTTCAGCTGATTCAAAATGCTGCAGCAAGAGTTCTCATGAAAATCAAAAAGAGAGATCATATTTCTCCTATTTTACCCTCCCTTCATTGGCTCCCTGTTAAATCCAGAATAGAATTTAAAAATATCCTTCTTACACATAAAGCCCTTAATGATCTGGCTCCATCATACATCAGAGATCTGATTTTTACATATATTACTAACAGAGCACTTCATTCTCAGACTGCAGGTTTACTGGAAGTAGAATGGGAGGCAGATCCTATAGTTATCAGTCTCCTCTCCTGTGGAACCAGCTCCCAGTTTTGGTCCATGAGGCAGACATCCTGTCTACTTTTAAGGCTAGGCTTAAAACTTTCCTGTTTGATAAAGCTTATAGTTAGGAGTGGCTTAGGTTATCCTGAGCTAGCTCTGTAGTTATGCTGCTATAGGCTTAGACTGCTGGAGGACACAATGACCACTTTCACTCTCTCTGCTACATTCTCATTCTACTCTCCAATTTTGCACTATTTGATGTTATTTCAGCGTTTAACTTTATGTTCTCTCGCTTTTCTCTTCCTAGAAACTACACCTGGTCTGACTCTGTATCTACCTGTGACACCTTCCTGGAGGGGGGCATCCAAGCTTCTGCTGCCAACAACTTAATGCTCACCTTCTACCGATGATACACTTGGCCCTATCTTTCAGTGTTTAACCCTATTTTTCTCCTAGACATAGCTACTGTCTGAGCTTTTACTGTGACTAACTGTATATGCTCTCCCTCATACTCTAAACTTGAAAATTGGCTCAGAGTGTATCTGTTTTTTCTTCCTAGATGGAACCACTAAAGGAGCTACATCCATTAACATTTACTTTTCCTTATCATAGAAATTACTCCTGGATCAGTGCTTCTGTGTTCAGCTTCTGTGTTCTTTTTCCTTCTCTGCTCTGTTCTCTCAAACCCCCAGACGGTCGTGGCAGATGAGCCTGGTTCTGCTGGAGGTTTTTTCCAAACCCTTTGTGAAGTGCCTTGAGACGATGTGTTGTGAATTGGTGCTAAATAAATAAAATTGAACTGAATTCAATTCAATTCAATTCAATTCAATTGAAGTGGGGCTGCACGGTGGCGCAGTTGGTAGCACTGGGTTCTCCCTGTGCATGTGTGGGTTCTCACTGGGTACTTCGGCTTCCTCCCACAATCCAAAAACATGACTGTTAGGTAAATTGGTCTCTCTAAATTGCCCTTAGGTGTGTGAATGAGTGTGTGCATGGTTGTTTGTGTGTTGCCCTGAAAAGAATTGGTGACCTATCCAGGGTGTACCCTGCCTCCCACCCATAGACTGCTGGAGATAGGCACCAGCTTCCCCACGACCCACAATGGAAGAGGCAGTATAGAAAATGACTGACCGAATTGAATTGATGATAAATTAATATGACCACATTTTTCATAGGGTCAGGTTAGAACTTGCTTGCAGATGCAGTCAGACCTCAAAGGCTTTGCCTGGCTAATTTAGCATTGGAGATAAACTTTCAACAACAAAAAATATAAAGCACAAGCCTGTAAAGACCCTAATTGAAGTGTTCTTTAAAAATCTCCATTTAAATCACAAAATTTCTAAAATATTCTCAGATGACCATGACTGTAGAAGGAACAATATGAGTGTTTAGTCAAACGCCTGGACTTGGTGCTTTATCCACCAAAAACAATTAACCATCACTTTTACAATACCGGGCAGATTTTGAAAATGCCTTAAAAACACATAGTTTGTCATAAAATTACCAAACTATTCTCAATTAACCAAGGCCTCAGGGACCCTGTCCAGAAGTTGAAGCCACATCCTCCGGAATCAGAGTCTGAGCTCTAAACAACTACACTACCAGACCACCTGGGAAAGCCTGCAAATGATTGGCTTAAAAGACAGCGTGTCAACATAGCATGTTCAGTGTTAATGATATGAGTTTTAACATTATTTTATGTTGAGGCAACCTTTGAAACATAATCCACAATAGTCTTGTAGAGTAATTTTTTAGATTCAAACCACCAACCAGTCATACAGGAGTTGACACTCTTAACCATTGGACTACCAAGGTCACTTGAATTCAACGGGAAGGTCAGGGATATAATGTTATATGGCAATCCTCTCGAAGTAGTTTGTAGAATAAGAATAGTAATTTGTGGAATAAGAGTGTGTGATTAATGCTGGACAAGTCTGTAAGACATAACAGGCTGTATTGAGTCTAATACTTGTGTGAGACAAAACACACATAGCTTACATATATAGCCTACCCAGTATTTGAACCCACAACCTGTGAAACCAGAGTCTAAGCTCTAAAACACTACACTGCCAAACGATCTGTGAAGGGCTGGAAAGGATTGTCTTAGAAGTATCACACTGCAGCATATTTCCCCCCACCACACACGCACACTTACACACAGGATAATCTGTGTTGCAGGCCAGTAACACTTATGTGCATGAAATAAGATGCAATTGACAGCAAAACAAATAATATTGCTCTACCAGACCAATCGTGAAGGCCTGCAAAGAATTGGCTGTAGAAGGAACAATAGGATTGTTTATTCAAGTCTCTGGATTTAGTGCTTTATCCACCAAAAACGGTTAACCGTCGTTTCTAGAGTACTTGAGTAGCAATTTTTATCAAATTACATAAAATACATAGTTTTTCAAAAAATTACCTACATATTCTCAGTTAACTAAGTCTATATCTGCAGTAACATGCATTGTTAAGAATGCCCCCTAGATGTAATGATTGTTTAACAAAAAAAAACTGAAAAATGTTTTTATACAATGCAAGCCTGTAATGACCCAAGTTTAAAACTATTAATTAAAAATCCACATTTCATCATAAAATTCCCAAAATACTCTCAGATGACCATGACTGTAGAAGATACAATATGAGTCTTATTCCAGTGCCTGGATTTATTGCTTTATCCACCAAAAAACGGGTATCCATCATTACTAGAGTACTTGGCCATTTTCAATAAATTCCTTAAAACTGTATAATTTGTCATGAAATTAACCAACATATACACAATTAACAACATCTATATCTAAAATAATGTGCATTGTGCATCGATATTTATAATATCGCTGGATGTAATGAATTTTCAACAAAAAAATTGTAAACATTTTAGAAACAATCATACCCGATTTCAGAAATAAATGAAAAAAAATGACCAATATATTCTGAGATGACATTGACTGTAGAAGCAGCAATATGAGAGTTTATACAAGTGCCTCAAATTAATTACCTTTTTAAGCAAAACAAACAATCCTTAGCAAAATTCAAAGTTCATAAAAAATGGTATTTTATAAAATATCCTAAAAATTCTTAGATAACCATGATTTTTTTCACATGTTGACAGCAGATGCTTATCCTGGTTTTACCTTATTACCTTGGATTATCAACATGGTCTCACTCTGACAGCAGATGTTCATTCTTTTTCTCAGCTTATGACCTCATATAGCCATGCTTTTCTCCCTTTATGACATCACAATGACATAAGATAGTCATAATTTCTTTGCTTATGACTTCAGACATTCATTAGATCATCTCATCACCATGTTCTTACCTCATGACATCTGTGGTCATACTGTTTTCACATGTTGACAGCTGATGCTCTTCCTGGTTTCACCTTATTATCTTAGATTGTCAAGATAATGGTTTCTTCAGAACACCATGAATCTCTCCCTTTATGAAATCACGATGACATAAGATGGTCATCATTTCTTTGATTTTAACTTGAGACATTCATGAGATCATCTTGTCGTGTTCACCTTATTACCTTGGATTGTCGACATGGTCTCACACTATGACATTAGGTCATTCTTTTCTTAGCCTATGACCTCACAATGCCATTAATTTCTCCCTTCATGACATCATAATGACATAATATTTTCATCAATTCTAATTTATGATTTCACACATTCATGAGATCATGAAATCTGTGGTCATGAGGTAAGAATTTGATCATCTCATCATCAAATTCTTACCTCATGAAATCTGTGGTCATACTGTTTTCACATGTTGACAGCAGATGTTCATCTGGTTTCACTTCATTATCTTGGATTGTTAACATGGTCTCACTCTAGAACATCACATGGTCATTCTTTTTCTCACCTTATGACCTCATAATGTCATGCTTTTCTCCCTTTATGACATCACAATGACATAAGATGGTCATCATTTCTTAGATTATGACTTCAGACATTCATGATATCATCTTACCATCATGTTCTTACCTCATGAATTTTTTGTTTATACTGTTTTTAACATGTCAGCAGATGCTCATTCTGCTGACCTGCTGGAGGTTTCTTCCTGTTAAAGGGAGTTTTTCCTCTCCACTGTCGCTACATGCATGCTCAGTATGAGGGATTGCTGCAAAGTCAACACCAGTGACTGTCCACTGTCTCTACATGCTCATCCGGGAGGAGTGACTGCTACAAATCTCTGACTCGATGCAATCTGTTGGGTTTCCTTAGATAGAAAAACTTTTTATCCAATTTGAATAAAAAACTGAATCTGACTGCACTGTTCAATGGTTAGGACTAATTGGAATGTATGAACCTGAGTTTTGTGAAGTGCCTTGAGACGACATGTGTTGTGAACTTGCGCTATATAAATAAACTTACTTGATTTGAATTGAAATTCACCTTATTATCTTGGATTGTGTGGAAATATAAATGAATTATTATAAGTAGCTAAGACTAGGATATATTTGGGACTCTGCTGCTTATAGATTGATTTTAATTAGGAATTTTAGTTATGCTTTTGATAGTTAGAAAAAACCCTAACATTAGCTTCCAGTATCATAACATAATGAGTGTGCACTTTTAAAGGTTAAGGCTTGCAGGTGTTTTCTGTCCATACCATGAGGAGCCAGCGTGGGCCGAGGGAACTTCGGCCTCCTTCTCCTGGACATTGAACAATGGTGGCTGAAAACCAAACACAACATGCAAATGGGAAAGACCAGTGGCACTAGACGGGAGGGTATTGATGGCATGTTCCACCCAAGGTAAACTGTGAGACCACTTAGTAGGGTCAGACTTGCCCTTTCGGTCTGTCCATCTGACTGCGGATAAAATCCTGAGGAGAAACTAATGGAAATCCCCAGCATGGAGCAGAATTCCTTCCAGAAAAGGGAAGCAAACTGCGGTCCTCTGTCGGATACTATGTCCGTAGACAACCCATGGAGGCGGAAGACCTCCCGTCCCAAGACCTCCCCCATCTCCTTAGCTGAGGGCAACTTCTTGAGGAGAATAAGATGGACCATATTGGAAAGTCTGTCAACGACAGTTAGCAGGACAGTGAAACTATTAGAGGTAGGCAAACCTGTCACAAAATCCATGGCGATGTGAGACCAGGGACGAGATGGGATTGACAAAGGCAATAACAACCCAGCGGGTGGGCGGCGTGACGGCTTGGCCTGGCAGCATTGGGAACAGGCGGTGAGGTAATCTATGACGTCTTTGGTCAGAGAAGGCCACCAGAACAGTGCCCGGACCAGTCGAAGCGTCCTGGTGATTCCAGGGTGACAAACAAGACGAGAATTATGGCAGAACTCTAGTACCTTACGTACGAGGCACTCCGGGACAAAACACCGATCAGGGGGACATGAGGCTGGGGCAGGAAGATCCCTGGGAGCATCCCTGACCTCTCCTTCCAACTCCAACCAAGTTATGGACAGCCTGACGGACTCCGGGAGAATAAACTCATCCTCACCATTGGTCACAGATTTAGAGGGCTCCTGGACAAGGCATCTGGTTTGCCACTCTTGGTTCCGGGCCTGAAGTGCGAAGTTAAACCGTCCGAAAAATAGAGCCCACCTGACCTACTGGGGGTTAAGGAGCTTTGCAGACTTAAGGTACTCCAGATTCTTATGGTCCGTCCAGACGAGAAATGGTTCCTTGCCCCCCCCCACCCAATGCCTCCTCTAGGGCCATCTTGACAGCCAGGAGTTCTCGGTCCCCCACATCATAATTGCGCTCCGCCTGAGATAATGTCCTGGAAAAAAAGCACAAAGGAGAACACGACCTGCAGTTGTGAGGGCATTGAGAGGGGCTGCAACCTGGCTATAGTTCCGAATAAAGTGCCGGTAGAAATGTGCAAACCTCCGAAATATCTTCAATTGCTTGTGGTCTGTAAGAGAGGGCCACTCCACAACTGCCTTTACCTTGGAGGAATCCACGAGTATTTTGTTGGGGGAGACGATGAATCCGAGAAACGAAGTATTGGTGGTGTGAAATTCACACTTCTCCGCTTTGACAAACAGATGGTTTTAAAGAAGGCGGAGGAGAACGGCTCAAACATGACTCCTATGGGTTTCTAGATCTTGGGAGTAGATCGAGATGTCATCAAGGTAAATGACAACAAATTGCCACACCATGTCCCTTAGAACATCATTCATCAAAGACTAGAAAACAGCTGGAGCATTGGTCAAACCAAAAGGCATGACTCCGTACTCATAATGACCAGTGGGGGTGTTAAAAGCAGTCTTCCTATTCATCTCCCTCCTTAATATGGATTAAATGGTAAGCATTTCTTAAATCCAATTTGGTGAAAATCTTGCCTCCTTGCATGTGGTCAAAGGCAGAATTCATGAGAGGGAGGGGGTAACGATTCTTGACCGTGATGTCATTTAAGCCCCTGTAGTCAATACAAGGTCTTAAAGACCCGACCTTTTTCCCCACAAAAAAGAAACTGGCCCTGGCTGGAGATGAAGAGGGTCGAATAATCCCAGCTATGAGGGAGTCCTCCACATACTTCTTCATGGCCTGTTGCTCTGGTCCACACAAAAAATAGAGACGTCCTCTAGGGGGAGACGTGCCAGGAAGGAGCTCTATGGAACAATCATAGGGCCTGTGAGGTGGGTGGCCCAAGACTTGTTAAAAACCTCCCTCAGAGTATGATATTCAGGAGGCACTTAGGACAAGTCTGGATATGTCTCCTCTATGGCATTATCAGGGATGACGTTAGTACTGGCTGAGGACACACAGGTGGCGGAGCAGGTCCTAGCCCAGCCCAAAATTTTGTTGGCCTGCCAATCAATATGGGGGTTGTGTTTCTTGACCCACGAGGCTCCCAAAACAATGGGTAAGTTAGGAGAGTTAATAACCATGAATGAGACCTCCTCCTGATTATTGCCACCTAGTGTCAGGTTAATCCTCTCCGTCAACAAATGGAAACTGTTTATGCTGTGTCCACCCAGAGCCAGAACATTATGGGTGTCAGACTTAGGGAATAGTCGTATGCCATGGCCTTTGGCGAAAGATTTTTCCATGAACTCTGTGTCGGCTCCTGAGTCAATAAACACCGACACCTTATGAGAAATGGAGGAAATCACAATATTAGCGGGGAAGGAAAATGAGGAGACAGACATCAGACTACTGCTCAGAAGTGTTCTCCTCACCTCTACTGAGCCTGGGCTTTTAACGGGCACTTTAGGCAAGGTGGCCCTGACCCCCACAGTAGAAACACAAGTTGAACTGTCTCCGGCGAGAACACTCCTCCATTGAGATTTTTGTCATCCCCAATTACATGGGTTCAGGATCGGGAGTGCGTACAGTAGGGGAAGAATAATTCATGGTCTGGGGACGAGGAACAGATCTTCAGGCTGAAGAGGACTGAGCCTCCCTTTGGCGCCTCTCCCTTCTTCTCTCACTGAGGCAGTTGGAGGAAAACCTATAAAACATGAAGCAAATATGAAAGAGCTAGCCTTGTTGTTACCAGCAAAAGTAGCAGTGATTAAATGTAAAGGACATGACAGCAGTGATTCAGAAGTAGCAAGAGGGAATCGGGCTGCTGAGCATTCCGCCAAGATAGCAGCAGGTTATATTGATCAGATGATGATGGTGGCCGTAGAGGAGGAAGTGAGAGAACAGTTAACCTTAGAGAGAGTAGTGGAGCTGCAGAGCAGAGCAGCCGCTGAGGAGAAGAACATGTGGAGGATAAGAGGAGCTACAGAGCAGTCAGGATGTTGGAGAGGACCAGATGGTAGGATGGTGTTCCCTCCTGGACTTAAACAGGAACTTTTTTCTGAGGTACATGGAGTAGGACACGTTGGAATTAAACAGATGCTGGAAAATCTGAAGGAGTGGTGGAATTCTTTTTATGACAGACATGGTGAAACACTGTGAAATGCTGTACAGTGTGTGGGCAATTTAACCCAAAGAAAACTTTGACACCATTGCAGGGAAAATTTCCTTTAATCAAAAGACCAGGAAATGAAATAATTATTGACTACACAGACATGGTGCAGTCAGTAAGAGGTTTCAGGTATCTGCTTGTGTGTGTGGATGCTTTCACAGGATGGCCAGAGGCATGGCCAACGAAAAAGGAGGATAGCAAAACTGTGGTTAAATCTCATTAACCATTACATTCCCAGGCACGGATTTCCTGAAAAGATAAGGACTGACAATGGAACCCATTTTAAGAACCAGGAGCTGCAACAGGTGGAGTCCAGTCTGGGGCTGAAACACAGGTTTGGCACGGTGTATCCCCCTCAGTCCCAAGGAAAAGTTGAAAGAATGAATCAAAACCTGAAAAACAAATTGGCTAAAATCTGTGCACAGACAAAATTATCATGGGTTGATCCACCTCTTGCTTTGATGTCAATCAGGTGTTCAGTAAACTCAACCACAGGATACACTCCATATGAGCTGGAAACCGGAAGGAGTTTTCCAGGGCCACGAGGAGCAGTTCTGACATCTACAGGTGATATACAGAATCTGTCACCCAAAGACTATTTTTCTCAGCTACAGACTGTGATGGAAACCTACAACAAAGTTCTGGGAGCTGAGAGATCTACAGGAGAGCCAACAACACCCCAGGTCGAGTGGGTGTTGTTGAGAGTCATCAAGCGGAAGTGGTTGGAGCCAAAGTTCACAGGACCATACCAGGTGACCGAGAGGACATCCCACGTAGTGAGGCTGAAGGGAAAAGGAGACACGTGGTTTCATTGGAGCCAGTGCGCCGAGGCACCGGAACCAGGGAGACCCCTGGAGGAGATTGGAGCAAACACAGCTTCATCACAAGGGGCAGAATAATCCCCTCATCTGTGTCAGACAACTAGGAAGTCTACCTTAGTTGTTGAAGAAAGAAAACGAACAGACACCAGCGCACAAGATGTCACCTGTATAAGGGACCAACGAAAAGCGAGACTGCGCTTCCCAGAGGACCAAAAGGACGAGATAAAAAAAATATTTAAAAAAATATTTTAAAAAAAAATTCAATTTATGCTTTTTACTTAAAAGTTATATTTTACCTTTTATTGCATTTTACTATTTTATTATATTCATCTATTGTTGTGCTTACTGTTCAGGGGACATAAGGATTGTAGTGACTGAACCCAGACATTGCTTGCTTTTAATTAAGAAACACAGTTAATTAATAGGACTGAGAAGGAAACTGCTGGCTAAGGATAAGCGTAATAGTGATAGGCATTCCGGCTCTTTTTTGAGAGCCGGTTCTTTTGGCTCTGCTCACTAAAAAGTGCCGGCTGTTTTGGCTCCTAAGTGGCTCCTCAGATTTTTTGTTTATTACATGAATTCATGACCAAAAATAATATCAAATAGTGTGTAAAATGAAGTACTAATATAAAAACATGCATTATATGAAATGTTTTTTTATCTATGTGGCTTTATTTGTAAATTAAAAATAAACTTAAGCAGAGTATGACAAAAAGTATAAAATAAATATACAATAACATATTAAATATAAAAACAAACATCTCAATCAGACAAAAAATACAATTATCATTGACCTAACCAAATACAAAACAAAACAAAGTCAAAACTCCTTTTATTCAAAAATTAGCCAAAACACTTTGAACTATTTACAATGAACAGAATATAGTGAACAAAATATAAATTGAAATATGCAAAACAAAAAGAAAAAAGCTGCATCCAGCAGCTATACATATTTAGTCATTAGCAATCTTTAGTAAAGATTGGCATTCAGAAAAACCAACTGCCTGAGCTTTGAGGGGCTGATCCGGTTTCTTCTATCAGTAATTATCTCCCCTGTTTTAGAGAAGATTCTCTCTGAGGGACAAATGTTGCAACAATGCACAGTCTCCGTGCCATCACGTGTGTAAGACGTGGGTAGACTGAACTCTTGGTAGCCCACCAGCTCAGTGGATCTGCAGTCCTCTGGAAAAGGGGCTCCTCAAGATAGGATCTCACTTCCATTATTGCATTTGATGAGGGATTCCTTCTTGTTGTGTCTCCAGTTGCTCGCTCTTCAAAGAACCTCCAAACAGCAGATGCTTGTGGCTCCTCTTGTTCGTGCTCTGCTGCCTCTTCTCCCTCATGGCCCCCTGGCAGTGGAGTTGACTGGCTGAACCTTGCTGCTGCTGCAGTTATTCTCTGAAGAGCTTCATCAACTGCTCTGTTGTCATTAAAGGCCAGTTTTTTGAATCTTGGATCAAGAATTGTGGTTTCTGACAGAACAGTGTTATATTCCATTCTGTGGAACTTTCTGTCCATGGATGCACAGAGAGCATCCACTAGCTCTTTCACTTTCCCTGCGGTTACCCTGGTCTGGTGCTCAGCTGTCACTCTCTGCATGCCCTTACACAGGATGAGCATCTTAGAGGCTGTAACATAGCTGAAAAAGAGTAAAAAGTAAGTGTTAAAAAATATGCTCTATTTTATTTAGCAGTGTATATCATTATTGAATAATAACAATAATAAGGGGATAACATTTGCACACTGTACCTGTCTGCACTGATCTCCACCGTGACTTGCTTGAATGGCTCCAGAACAGCGCATGCGTCTTGCCTTAGCTCCCATTCCTCTGGGCTCAGAGGATCAACAGGTGCATTGATAATAGCAAGAGTTGAGATGACTGCATCCTTGGATTCCAGAATCCGTTTTAGCATGTGAAAGGTGGAGTTCCACCTAGTAATACAGTCTTGTTTGAGCTTAAGCTCAGGCATGCCCATCTGTTGTTGGGTAAATTTTAGCTTTGCTGTGGCTGTTGTGCTCCTGTGGAAGAATTCTACTATCCCCTTCACTTTGTCCAGAGTGGGCTTCATCACCTTCAGAGCATCTCTTACAAACTGATTAATTGTGTGTGCCAGACATGGGTGGTGGGTCCATTTGAGGGTTTTGACTGCATTTGTTATGTTAGCTGCATTGTCAGTAATATGCCTTATGTTCACACTGCAACCTCACAACATCAGTATCAGCCAACCAACACCTGGTTTATGGTCTCCTCAAACTCAAATTCAAACTTCAAGGGCATTTTTAAGATCCTCAATGTATTTTTCATATTTGTCTCTGTTGAATTTCACAATGCTTCTCACACTTAATCAGATGGTTATTACATGACTCCAAGTGCCAGGCTTCAAAATCATTTTTGCCAGATGATGAAATTTTGTCATTATATTCCACTTTCTCAGGTACAAATTTGATCCATTCCTCAAAAGGAACTTCAAGCTGAAAACCTGAGCAGTCGTTTTGTCCAGGAGAAATGGAGCCAGAGTCAAACTCTGTGTCCACACTTCTCTCACGATCACTTTCCTGCTCACTGATCTCCATGACCAGATGTTATGTCTGTTTGACTTTACAAAAGTGTACAGGGCTTTTGGAGACATCTTGTTTTCCAGCTAATTACTTAATTCTGTCCAAATAGTGGCAGCTGGAGCTGCTATTTTGACATTTAGAAGGATAGCCTCTTTTGAAGTGCAGAGAACTGCAACAAGGGAATCCCTGTCTATTGATGGCTGTCGAGGCATCTAGTTAAAGAATAAAAAGGCTTTGATTAGCATTAATCAAAATATTATTCTGGCCTATATAATCTCCCAGAAACCCCAAAACATTGATATGCCAGCATTCTATCACAACTCAAAAATTCTGTTTAAATTAGTCTTCTCTCAAATCTGTATGCCATTTATGCTGTGTTGTAATTATAATATGTTTTTTTAAATTAAATTTTAAATGTTGCATTTTTTACTACTACTTGTCTTGTGAATCTTCACTTGAAGTATCTCTTCAACTTTAAAAATATGTCTTAGTTCTGTGGAGTCTACTGATGTGCCTAAACATCGATGACTGAATATGAATGGAAAAGCTGCAAGATGAAGCCTTGCAGAATCTTTGTTTCGACATTTTTTAAAATCTGGACTTAAAATGTAATTGAATTGTGGGTTTATAGAAATATATATGTAAGGCATGCAACCATGCATCCCTCTCTGCTAATCGGGGGCTGGATTGCAGTGGCAACAGTGTTTTATCTAAAACCTCAACATTATTAGTTTACTTACCTTGCACAAAGATCAAATTTAACAGTGTAGTAAAAATTCTAAGTATGTAGCCTACATTTTTCATAAAAACACACTATTTGATGTTTTAAAAGCTACTGGTCAGTGGAAAATTTTGAACGGGAAATTTAAATTACCGCCAAAACAAGGTCACTGGCTCACTGTGGTGGGGGTCATTACGTGGATGGAGCCAATCCCTATAACATTGCGTGAGAATTTCAAATATCAAAGTTGCCAAATGCTCAATGCTCTTTTAAAAATTCTTACATTTAATGTCAGAAATTAGAAATTAAATGTTTGATGCATTTCAATTTCTATTTAAACAAAAAGTAAATTACTGTAAATTCCGGACTACAGAGCGCACCTGATTGAAAGCCGCATGCTCTAATTTTAGAAAGAAAACCAATTTTGTAATTGTACAAGCCACACCGGATGTTAAGCTGCGGGTGTCCCACTTAAGAGATATTTACACAGAAAGATATTACTTGGTTAAATGAACTTTGAGCCAATGACCTACTCCCACTTCCGGTTTTGTCCAGCGTCACAAGGTGAATTAGATTATTAAAAAAACACCTTTAAAAAAAACATAGTTATAACCCAGGTAGAACAGTTATTGAAATTATAAACATCACATCATAGTGCTCACAGACCATGTCAGGGTTTGGGCAAGGAATGTGTAGGCTGCAGCTGGTGTTTTTTTTCCCCATTTGTGAGAGGATAATATTGAATTACTGTGTAGAAAGCTAAATGTATTGGTGACTTAGTTGACATATTTAAGTAATCTTTAAAGCAAATTTCTTTGAGACCAAAAAAATTTCATTATTTTTTATTAAGGAATAAAGTGCAAAACAATATAACAAGGCACACATTTTACAACATCGGCTAAAAACACAATTTAACTTGCATAACGAAAGAAAAACACGAAATTAATAACTGCTTGCTTTGTGGTGATAATGTCCAGAGTAGACCATAGACGTCATCGATTTAAGTCGTCAGTAATGGCCTGAAAGAAAATTATACAGCTCATAAATAAAAGCGGCACAAACAGAGCATTAAAAAGGTAGACCACTCCGATTCAATTTGGAGCAAAATGGGGGGATGGTGACGTCATCGGCCGAAATTAAAAATTATAATATCCCAGAAAATTGCTATTGCTATATTTATACTGTTTAAGTATTGCTTTATTTATACTGTTTAATTTTTGAGTACTGTATTGCACCAACTAAGCCAACACAAATTCCTTGTATGTCCAAAAACATACTTGGCAATAAAGTTTTTCTGATTCTGATTCTGATTCTGAAAACATAACAGCACAAATGAAAATTTCATTGGCACAAACCTGCACAAACGAAGCACTAAAAAATGAGCCCCCTCTGGTTCAATTTGAAGCAAAATGGGGGATTGTGATGTCATCGGCCGAAATTAAAATTTATAATATCTCAGAAACCATAACAGCACAAACGAGAATTTCAACGGCACAAACCTGCAAAAATGAAGCACTAAAAAATGAGCCCGCTCCGGTTCAATTTGGAGCAAAATGGGGGGATGGTGACCTCTGGATGACCTAAAAAATAATCTTTAATATCTCAGAAACCAAAACAACACAAACAAAAATTTTAAAGGCACAATCCTGCACAAACGAAGCACTAACCATTCTGTCTATTTGCTGGAATTTTTCATGTGGGTGGGGTGTCAGCTTCACGCAGCTAAAAACAGAACATGACAATACCTCTAAGAACATGATTAACAAGTAAATGCTTGAAACGTGAACAGAAATTAAAACAGAATCTAACACCTCAATATTTTGATATGTTATATTATTATAAAACTTGATGAAAAAAAAATTGTTTTTTAAACCCTTTACTGCTTCCCAACATGTCTAGTAGGTGTTTTTTTCTCTCCATATGATTTCAAGCTGAGAATCAAAGCCTATAGGAAGATTAATGTTTTTTACATTTTTTTAATCTCCTGTACAGGTTAAATTACACATGTTTCATTTTCATATTTTTAAGATGAACTTTTGCCACTGTAACACTCTTAACGTATCCAATGGTAGATAATACAGGAATGAAGGCACTGGTCCAAACTGTATAAAAATCTGTCAATTTGCAGAGGTTGCTTTCATGTTGAAAATAAATGTAATCAATCAATGCTATGGAGAATTCTAATGTAAACATAATTTGAAGAAACTTACCCCGATGAGATCGGTACTTGGTAATTGCAGGACTCTTAAACACAGACACTTTGAGTGTGATCTGACGAGGTTTGGTTCTCCCACGCCTTTGTCTGCGGAGTGGTCCTCCTACTCCCTCTTGCTGGCGAAAAACTTCAAAACTATCCCAAAAAAATAACATTTCACTGTGATAAAAATTTAAATAAAAACAACACATGCACATGTTAGAACCCCTACAACCTTTTTGTATGGTTAAAATATAAATATCTCTTCACAATTTTTCACATTTATTTCTCTGTTTTCTAATCTCCCAACTCACACAGCAGCTTCTGGTCACTGCTTCAGCTAGGGCGATTCTACTTTACCAATTCCAGTTCGGCTCCAGTGGGGCATAGTTCAGTTCACCTCAAATTCCAGGCATGTGTGCAACCAGTCGAACATCAATGCCATATTTGAAATGTATTTTACGTTTTAAATGCAAATTCAAGACAGCTTTAATATTTTAACTAGTATTAACATTGGTAGCACAGATAGATATATACTTTTATGTTAATTATTCTAAAATTGGACTGTTATTACGCATTGGTGTATTGGTGGAAAGATATACTCTATAAACCTCACAGTACATCTCGTGAAGGCTGGTAAGCCCAATTTTGTTTTAATTGACGCAGCCTACATCACATAATTCTAAACTTAGCTTACTTTTAGTATCCAATGCCCAAATACATAGCTCACCTTTCTAAAAGAGACATCCCTTCTTGAGAATCATCTTCATTTAGTAAGCGGCTGAGTTGCGCGTTCATCCTTTCTCTAATTTCTGTCACTCTACGCCTTAACGTTCGGCTCCTATCCGACATCATTCTCCAACAAAAGTCCGCCAAAACCCTGGTCCTATATATTGACAATCCAAAAATCGTAAGGATGATGGGACAACAGGTGATTGGATACGCAGAAAATGTTGAAACGTGATTGGAGAAAGAAGAAGCAAACAGTTCTCATCAAGTTACGACTTTCTCATGATATTGCGGGAATAAATTTGTAATATTATGAGCATAAAGTCGTACCAATATGATGACTTAATTGTCATAATGTTAGGGCTTTATTCTAGTAATTAAGTAGTGACGATATTAAGACATTCTGGTAAAATTGCGACTTGATTCTCGCAATGTCACAACTTTATTATGTTACAAAAAACTGTTAGTCTTGCCCTAATACTCCATTGTAAACAAGAGAAATGTACACCTTTTGTAAAATAATACTGGTATCTGTTTCACAAATAATGAAAACAATGAAGAGCACATTGGCATCAAAATATCACCAGGACTTTGAATAGCTTTTTTTTAATATTCCAATATTTTTGTGGCATTTTGTACCAACTGGTGGCGGGGCTGCGCACCTAACGTTATTTTCGCCACACAAGCTAAAGAAGAAGAATGAGAACGGTCAATGGCTTGATTTGAGCAAAAACTTAGCCATATGAATCTAGCTAGCATAATTTGTGTAGGTTTTGTAACTTAGAGGAATAAAGTATATGAAGGTAGCAATGGCCAGAAGAATTTTCATTTTGAGATCCAGGAGTATTCTCAATGATTGAATAAGGAGGAAGCTTATGGATGATGCTGGCCCTGAAGTACAACAGTCGACATTAAGGAGGTATGATCTACACTTGCTTTAAAACTTCATGGCTATTGGAATCTTTGGTGAGACAATTTTTTGCAATTACAAAACATTGCAGTACAAGAAGTTTGGTATTTTGATGTATTTTCAAAAGATATTTATGTATTATGATGGAATGTCAATAATTTAACTAGCTCCTCACCCCAGAATTTAAAACATTTAAACATTTAAAAAACCTAAACACCAGTAAAAGCAATATATTATTAGCACCTGAAAATGTGGATTAAAGCAGTTTTGAACCAGTGACTTAGCTTCCCTAGTGGCTTGGAACCAATTTCTACCGGTAAACCCAGAAGGATTATTAATTATTATTACTCCCAAGGATTATTAGTGTCGTTTGATTTGTTTTTCTATGTTTGATTTTCTGTATCATTGTAATGTTTTTTCTCATGTACAGCACTTTGAGTGCCTTGTTGCTGAAAACCGCTATGTAAATAAACTTGACTTGACTTTTAGTTCTTCTTTGTGCAATACAGCTTGCAAGTAGGCTATTAAGATATTACAATAATGTGAGATTATGTGATGTGTTTTTAGACTTGAAACTATACAGAGAAGCCTCCAGTAGTCAAGATGAAGACTGATCAGTGTAAATGCAGCTGATCAACTGCTGAGTGATATGGCTGAATTGATTCAAGAGGTCAGATCGTCAACTCAACCTAACCAACAAAGTGTGCATGTATTACCTTGATTTTCATCACTCTATAAATGCCTAAACAAATTTGTGAACATGTGTGAACATATCTCAATAAATATGTATTTTTGCAGGCTGTGTTGGATATCAGGCCCCATTAGTTTGGGGAAGTGGTAGGGGTCAAGCCCGTTACCTCATCACCAGCGAACAGCTGTCAGTCCTGATTTCATGTGGCTTCAAAGCACCTGCTAATAGGTCAGCCCTAATACCAACGTGAGAGGTTGAGAGGCTAAATCATTTCGTTTGCCCATGTCCCCCAAAATACCATGTGGTTCTGGACTGGATTTCAGTGGAATTGTTGAAAATTGTTTTGGATGTATTTTCTATTGATATTGATCAGGTGTCTATTGCGATATATATTGATACTGATTTATTGCCCAGCGCTAGATTTATACCTAAACAGTATGACACGCTTCACCTACTTCAAGCATAGTTGAATGTGCTAGTCTCTCTGCTCCCTCTTCATGTTCCTCGTCACAGCTCGTCTCACTCAGACACATGCACATTGAGGGCTTTCTTTCCACATTTTAATATGTCAAAGTAGGCAAACTGCTGCTTACTCGTTTTGCTTGCCCTGACCACACCTAAACGCCCCCACTTAACCTAGTGTCTCTTGACACTGCCCCTTTCTTGAAATTTTTGAGAAATTTGTCTTGGGATGGAATTACTACATCATGATTACATGATGTTCAGTTACACGTCAAGAACAGGACATAGTGCAATGTTACTGTTAGGTTTTCTGCAATGTGTATTTAAGAAAAAGAAAATTAATCCATGTACTGTAGTTCTGTTTTCTCCATGGGTCAATAAGTGTAATTTGATGTGTAGGTGGTAGGAATTCACCCTCTTACTATTTTTTTCCTTTGCAGAAAGTTCAACCTTACCTGTGCCTTGCAGTATGCAAACCTGTCAGACAGTGCCTTGGGTGAATGTGTTTGGGAAACTGTGGGCGATAACGAACACATTGGACCAGAAGCTGCTCGTGCATCCCTGCGAGTAAACGGGTTCAGAGTGCAGAGACGGACGGTTAGAGCAAGCATGCTACTTAGTGAGCACTTGTACGGAGACCAGAGAGAAGGCCGTATCAAGTGGCCAAACTCGTTATGGCACATTGATGGAAACCACAAGCTGATAAGATATGTTTTTTCTTGAAGTAACTCCCAAAAAACAAGTTTGTTTTACCTCATGGTTTTATTTAGTGTAACAGTGTTTTGTCTTTATTTCATTTGCCATACCACTGTCACCACCATGACAATGATTAAACCTTAAGTGGCCTAGATCATGCTTTTTTTACGCCTTTCAAAGTTGATTGTCGGCACATATTTGATTAAATATTGCCTTTGTCACAACGAGTATGCATTTATTATGAAATATTAGGTTTTTTTCTAATATATATTGTTTTTTAAGCAGTGATGCTTTCACTGAATCACTGCTTATCAACACTTGGGGACGGGCTGGAGCCACGGCAGCATAATATAAAGTTAAAAAATAATCAAAGCAGTAACTTGTGGAGCGTGGTAACTCATCTCCTCTTTATTAGAGCCCACTAGCACAACAGCTCAACAGAAACACATCTCACACATGAATCACAGAAATACGAAGGTGCCCCTCTTCAGAATTTAAGGCAAGGTCATTTTATTTATATAGCACTTTACAGCAGCAAGGCGATTCAAAGTGCTTTGCATGATTAAAATAAAAATAAACATAATAGGCAAAGTACATTACAGTGGCATGGCATAAAGGTAATTAAAAAATAAAGAGAATAGAATGACGGATTTGTCATTCTATAAAGAGAGAATAAAGAGAATAGAATGACGGATAGGTAAATGAAAGGAAAGTTGGACTAAAAACTTGACTAATTATGTTTGGATGGCATAGTCAAAGGCCGCTCTAAACAAATAAGTTTTTAATCTTGATTTGAAGCAACTTAGGGTTTCATCGCTTTTACTGTTTTCTGGGAGTCTATTTCAGATTAGTGGAGCATAAGAACTAAAAGCCGCTTCTCCATGTTTGGTTCTGGTTCTGGGTGTGCAGAGTAGATTTGAGCCAGAAGACCTGAGAGGTCTGGGTGGTTGATACACTGACAACAAGTCTGTAATGTATTTTGATGCTAAGCCATTCAGTGATTTACAGCATAACAGAAGTATTTTAAAGTCTATTCTCTGAGCTACAGGGAGCCAGTATAAGGACTTTAGAACCGGAGTGATGTGCTCCACTTTCTTAGTTTTAGTGAGGACGCAGGCAGCAGCGTTCTAGATCAACTGCAGCTGTCTAATCCGCTTTTTAGGCAGACCTGTGAAGACATCGTTGCAGTAATCAATTCTACTAAAGATGAACGCATAAATTAGTTTTTCAAGGTCCTGCTGAGACATCAGTCCTTTAATCCTGGAGATGTTCTTTAGGTGATAGAAAGCTGACCTTGTTACTGTCTTTATGTGTCTCTGAAGGTTCAGGTCTGAGTCCATTACTACACCCGGATTTCCAGGATGATTGGTGGTTTCTAGCTGTATTAACTGAAGCTTACTAACTTTTAAAAGCTCATCCTTTGGTTCAGAAATTATTACTTCAGTTTTGTTTTGAAAGCTTATCACCGCTTGGGGACGGTGATAATTACATTACTCCCCAGGTTCCAGCAGTATCATGCCACGCTCATGAAAATTAGTAAAGACTTTATTAAAAATAACACTTTTTTGGGACAAAAAGAAAGGAGGAAGAATAATATATAGAAAAGTGGGCCATAGGGAGAACAATTTAAAGAAAGAAGTTAATGATGTGAAATAGTGCAATGAAAGTGTTTTTGTGGTATGTTTTCTATTGGATGTTTTATCAAAGTCCATTTATGTTTTCTTGTGTTTTTTACGCAAAATGGCTTTAGGTGGAGAATAGTCATTCATGGAGCTATTGATGGATACAGTCGGCTTGTGGTCTTCCTTCATGCCTCAAACAACAACTGTAGCAGTACTGTTTTGTCCAGTTTTATCAGTGCTGTGGCCCGTTATAGTGTGCCCTCCAGAATCAGGACAGACAGAAGAGGTGAGAACAATGCTGTCTCCCTAATGATGAACATTTTCAGGGGATTTCATCGTGGTAGTGCCCTGAGAGGAAGGAATACCCACAACCAGAGAATTGAGAGACTCTGGGGTGATCTGTGGCGTGGGATGACAAATGTGTACTATGACATATTTCGACACCTGGATGACGAGGGCATCGTAGACATTGATAATGAGATTCACCATTACATTTACCTCCCAAGAATCAACAGAGATTTGAGAAAATTCACTCACCAATAGAACAACCACGGCTTACGGACAGAAGGGCACTTGAGCCCACTGCAGATGTTTGTTCAAAGTACCCTCAATCAGCAAGGCAGACACTCAACAGTCATGCAGGATATCTTCGGCATTAGACATGCTTCTACCAGCGAGACAGTTGGTGGAACAGCTGCTGAGGGAGAGTCAGCTCTTGCAGGTGGGATGAGAGCAGCTCATGGATCAGCTGCTCTTCCTGTTGGTGGTGAGGCTCACGGGACAGATGACCAGGGGGTACTGGTTGACTGGCCCAAGAGAGTCATTGTGCCAGGCATACAGTTCACTCCTGAAAGCCCTTTAACGGACCAGGTTGTGGCACAGTTTAAACCACTCAGTGGCCCCAGGGTGAGTCATGGTATAGAACTAATAACTGGTCTAATACAGTTTCTGGACACATATCAGGAAGGGCATCCAGCATAAAAACTGTGACCCCTGAATATGAAAGCAGTACAAACAAACATCTCATTGAAAAAGAGATTCTCATATAAACTGTTTTACAGTGTTTTTTTTTATAGATTTTTAGCCGGTTATGGAAAGGGTTAAGTTGGAAGAGATGGAGTCAGCAGCAGTACTTACAACCAGTTACACTACAGTTTAATAATTAAATATATATGTCTATATGATGGTAATTATGCTCACCACCTGACACTGTGATCATTGACATTATGTTGTCCTGCTGTTACTACCATCAGTATAATTATTTGTGATATTGTGTGATGTGATATTTATAATTATTTTGTTTTATTGTCTGTATTGCTGTCCTGTACTCTCTCTCCCAGTCATCCAATTCTATGGCTACCGACCCTGAGCATAGTTCTGCTGAAGAACTATGCAAGATTATGACCACTCTGTTGCACTTATGTTGACATTAGCAGACTAGATTACTGCATTGATCATCTAACTTAAAAAACGCTTTTGTGAGTCCACTTCAGAGCACTGCGTGGCATGCTGCTGTCCAGAAAAAAACACAATGTTCTTCTTGTTTATGACAGCAAATCCTTGTTGCTCCTAATTACCGCATTTGATCGTTAAAGTTAAAGGAGCGCATTAGTGAGTCCACCAAATGGGTCCATCTGCAGTCCAGCTTTCATGAAGCAAATTCATTTGCAGGTGCATCATTGAACCTGGGCTTCCAGGGTTAAAGCCTCGGACGTTTACACAAGCCAATGATCTCATGATGAAGATATTAGGAAGTACATGTCCGTTAAAACATGCATAATCAAACTGTCAGATTTGTTTCTGCTGTATTCCCTATAATCTCTGTCCCCTCCACCTAACCTGAAAATGAGTCAATAGATTAAGTAAAAAAAAAAAAGGTTATCTGCACACATTTGACACTGCGAATGTGCAACTGAGCGAACTCTTGAGAATTCCTTAAAACCAATTTAGTCCTGGTTTGTCTGTCTGCCGTCATTCATTACCCAAAAGGTTACACAGAGCTCTTCAAACAGCGCTACAATAAGGGTGACACCTCATTTCTGAACAGCAGCAGAGCTGCAAAGTGGGAGCCTGGAGTATGTGTACCCAGAAACAGGCTGAGGCTGAGCGAGATATCCAGTCGGAAGTTAGCTGTAAAACACTAAATACTGTCTCTGTAAGGTCTATTTTAAAGATACAGCTAATCAATAATATTTACCCAGTAAAACATGGGGTAGAGGTTGACTCAGTATTTTCAGAGTCACAATGAGGGACAGAGAACAGAGGGACTTTTACCTGAGCTACTGTCCAAGATAACAGTAGAAACCCCTCTCTGCAAGCTTCTAGCATCAAAATTATCTGGTTTTATAATTCAGTCAAAATCAAAGCATTTACACCTAAAGTAGCAAACCACATAAAAGGTCTTTCAGATCACATCATCTCCTTGCTACAGCCACTCCTGTTCTACATGCAGACTGAAAACTGTGTTGCTCAACAAAAATATAAGAAATCTACTGGTGTCGGATATAGTAAAATGTAAAACTAATATTTGTGAAATGCTACAAAAATATTTTTGTCTGAGAGTGTCTTCTTCTCACAGACATTGTATCTGTAAATGTATTCTGAAATCATAATTGGTTGAGCTACAAATACACTACCAGTCAGATGTTTTAGACACACTTCATTCAATGGTTTTCTTTGTTTTTATGGCTATTTCCATTGTACGTAGATTCTCACTGAAGGCATCAAAACTGTGAATGAACATATATGGAGTTATGTAGCAAACTAAATATTGTAAAAGAACTTTAGTGTGCCAAAAGAGCAAAGCAGTAAACGGTGGCTATTTTGAAGAATGTAAAATATAAAAATGTCTAGAGTTATTCAGCACTTTTTGTTTTCTACATAATTCCATGTGTGTTCGTTCACAGTTTTGTTGCCTTTGTTGAGAATCTACAATGTAAATAGTCATGAACATAAAGAGACCCGTTAAGTGAGAAAGTGTATCTAAAATCTTTGACTGTCAGTGTATATACAAATACTACATTAAGTGGATGTATATAAAGCTCTCAGCAATACTAAATGAGTTGTTTTTAGGCCTACATTGTTGAAAACATTTTTACTTGAATGTGATAACATTTAATGCTCGAGTTGGTATTTGTTCAACTGTTTATTGTAATGAATGTGAAAACACAAAACAATTCTTGGTGAAATTTTTATTTTTTGGTCCCTTTACATTGCAGCTTTGTTGGCCATGATTGTGTGCACAAACAAGGAATTCACTTGGTTTTCAATTGCTCACATCAAACATATAGAACAAGAAACATGTATAAACCTGACACTGAAGAAATTGGGTCTGTGTGGATTAAAAAAGTTACCACTTGCAAAGCTGGCTTTAAGGCTCCTGCACTGTAGTGTTCACCCAAGCAACCTCACCGAGTAACCTTATTACATTAGCTCAAGATGAAGCCCATATTTATATGAACTGAAGTCTTTTACATTAAAAGCACTTATTAGTACAAAGAAGCTGTGTAGAATGTTCTTCATTGGTGAAAAAAGGGGGTCTCTCTCAATATTCTCATTTTTAAAATGTGGCCAAGTCGGTTCTTGGTCTCTGAAGAGCCTGCCTTGATCCCACCACTGGTTGTAATATATCTGATAATTGTTGTACAGTATGCTGACATTTTTGCTGTAAATTATTCCTGTATAAATAAACAGAATTGATTTTCATATGCTCTTATTACTGTACCTTTTTTAATGTCATAGAATGCTTTACTTTCAATCCATCCATGTAATACTCAAATCACAAAAGAATCTTATAAAGATGTTATCTTGACTCCTAGACAATAATGTCTAGGAGTCCCTGCAATATAAGAAATTGTCAGTCTCTGGTTCAGAGGAGTTTCATTATGAAAATAATAACTACAAGTAAACATTTAGTGCACTTTACATTTGATATCAAATTGTTCGACATGCTTGTCAAATTTGATTATGTTTTTCTTTCTGCAGTCTACTGTGGGGCAAAAAAGTATTTAGTCAACCAATGGTTGTGCAAGTTCTCCTACTTAGAAAGATGAGAGAGGTCTGTTATTTTCATCATAGCTACACTTCAATTATGAAACAAAAAAAAAAAAAATCCAGGAAATCACATTGTAGGATTGTTAAAGAATGTATTTGTAAATTATGGTGGAAAATAAGTATTTGGTCAATAACAAAAGTTCATCTCAATACTTTGTAGCATAACCTTTGTTGCCAAAGACAGAGGTCAAACGTTTCCTGTAAGTCTTCACAAGGTTTGGGCACACTGTAGCTGCTATTTTGGCCTGTTCCTCCATGCAGATCTCCTCTAGAGCAGTGATGTTTCGGGACTCCGCTGGGCAACATGGACTTTCAACCCTCCACAAATATTCTATGGGGTTGAGGTCTGGAGACTGGCTAGGCCACTCCAGGACCTTGAAAGGCTTTTTACGCTTGTTACTGATGGTAGCTTTTGTTACTTTGGTCCCAGCTCTCTGCAGGTCATTCATCAGATCCCTCCGTGTCGTTCTAGGATTTTTGCTCACCGTTCTCATGATCATTTTGACCCCATGGAATGAGATCCTGTGTGGGGCCCCAGATGGAGGGAGATTATCAGTGGTCTTGTATGTCTTCTATTTTTTTACAAGTGCTCCCACAGTTGATTTATTCACACCAACCTGCTTGCCTATTGTAGATTCACTCTTCCCAGCCTGGTGCAGGTCTACAATTTTCTTCCTGGTGTCCTTCAACAGCTCTTTGGTCTTGGCCATGGTTGAGTTTGGAGTCTGACTGTTTGAGGCTGTGGATAGGTGCCTTTTATACAGATAGCGAGTTCAAACAGGTGCAATTAATACAGGTAGTGGAGGACAGAAGAGCTTCTTAAAGAAGTTGTTACAGGTCTGTGAGGGCCAGACATTTTGCTTGTTTGTGGGTGACTAAATCCTTATTTTCCCGCATAATTTACAAATAAATTCTTTAACAACCCTACAATGTGATTTCCTGGATTTTTTTTTCTCATTTTGTCCCTCATAGTTGAAGTGTAGCTATGATGAAAATTACTCCCATCTTTCTAAGTAGGAGAACTTGCACAATAAGTGGCTGACTAAATACTTTTTTGCCCCACTGTATTGGTAGATTCTGAAAATACATTAATAAATCATATAAATAAACACTGGGAAATAAAAAAGGCAAGACCAAAAAACTTTAATGACACAACATACAATTCTTTTGCTGTATTTAACCAGATTATAACCACCAAATACAGAATGGACCTACTTAATGTACAAGTGGGGGAATAAATGCGTAGATTAAAAGATGTCTGTACTGTATTATTGTATTTGCACTTTGAGAGACATGTATGAGTAAAGATAAAGAGTCCCTTGATAATTATTTAGGACTGTGACACGCAGAAGGACCTGCAGGTGTATGCCTTTTTGGGCTTTGGGCTTTTTGGTCTTGCTTTGATTGAAAATATGTAACATGATAATTCCAGTAATGAGATATGGGAATTGGTCATTATATTAGGAAAAAATAGTATATAAAAAATAATATATAAAAAATAGTTGTGTTATTTAACACCAGATAGTTGAGCTTAAATTTACCGGATAAGAAGAGTGTGGGCAGAGCCCTGTTTAATTTGAGAAAACGGCATTGCAGACGGTGTAAAAAGTGTCACAAAGCGGCGAAAAAAACTGCGTTTTCTCGGGACATTGTATGGCAAGCCAACTGTGCCACAAAACGCCACTTTTACTACGCGTCTGGTTGAAAGGTCACGCGTTTTGAGAGCACCTGCAGAACGCCGTAAAAAACAGCGTTTTTCTGGTCACTGAACGCCGCTTCTCACGCACGACGGCGTTCTATGTCCAGTGAAAACGCCGTTTTTTACGGCGTTCAGTGACACTTTTTACTCCGTCTAAAACGCCGTTTTCTCAAATTAAGTGGAGCCCTGCCCACACTCTTCTTATCCAGTATATTTAAACTCCAGCCACCCAATAAGAGAGGTAGAACTGCAGACCCCACTAATTCATAACAGATCAACTGTGCTGAAATTAGATCTGATGTTTCTTTCTGATAAATGTCATATATTCTGCAGTACTCAGTGTCATTGTTTGCTTCTGTGATTATCTCAATATTAATTTTAATGTCTTTAAAGTCAAAAGAAGAGAAAAAATACACAATAACTGTCTGAAACAAGTGAAGATCGACATGCAATTTTGAAATCCGAATTGTAGCTTTAATACTATTCTTCTCCACCAGATGGCACTCACACGGGAGCTAGTCTACAGAAACGCTATCTGTGGACATTTGGTGGTTGTAATGTTATTAAATACAGAAAAATGAATCTTGTACTCCGTGTTTGCTGTTATTTTTCTATGAACAATTACTAGAAAGATTCTTAATCTATGAGCTGACATGAATAAGAACTCCTAAAATAGAAATTCTCTTTCGCATTATTTTGTTTTTTAAACAACTCAGAAAAGGTCTTAATAAAATGATCAATACAACTATCTGAAGTTCAATAACACAACATTTTTATTTTTTTTATTTTTACTAATATAATGACCAATTCCCATATCTCATTACTAGAATCATCATGTTACACATTTTCAATGCTGGTTCAGTATGCCTTCAATTTTGAATAAATCCCCAACAGTGTCACCAGCAAAGCACCCCCACACCATCACACCTCCTCCTCCATGCTTCACGATGGGAACCAGGCATGCAGAGTCCATCCGTTCACCTCTTCTGCGTCGCACAAAGACATGGTGGTTGGAACCAAAGATCTCAAACTTGGACTCATCAGACCAAAGCACAGATTTCCACTGGTCTAATGTCCATTCCTTCTGTTCTTTAGCCCAAACAAGTCTCTTCTGCTTGTTGCCTGTCCTCAGCAGTAGTTTCCTAGCAACTATTTTACCATGAAGGCCTGATTCACATAGTCTCCTCTTAACAGTTGTAGAGATGTGTCTGCTGCTAGAACTCTGTGTGGCATTGACCTGTTCTCTAATCTGAGCTTCTGTTAACCTGCGATTTCTGAGACTGGTGACTCAGATGAACTTATCGTCCACAGCAGAGGTGACTCTTGGTCTTCCTCTCCTGGGGCGGTCCTCATGTGAGCCAGTTTCTTTGTAGCGCTTGATGGTTTTTGCGACTGCACTTGGGGACACTTTCAAAGTTTTCCCAATTGTTCGGACTGACTGACCTTCATTTCTTAAAGTAATGAAGGCCACTCGTTTTTCTTTACCTAGCTGCTTTTTCTAGCCATAATACAAATTCTAACAGTCTATTCATTAGGACTATCAGCTGTGTACTGTATCCACCTCCTGCACAAAACAACTGATGGTCTCAACCCCATTTATAAGGCTTGAAATCCCACTTATTAAACTTGACAGGGCACACCTGTGTAGTGAAAACCATTTCAAGTGACTACCTCTTAAACTCATCAACAGAATGCCAAGAGTGTGTGAAGCAGTAATCAAAGCAAAAGGTGGCTACTTTGAAGAACCTAGAATATAAGACATATTTTCAGTTGTTTTCACACTTTTTTGTTAAGTATATAATTCCACATGTGTTAATTCATAGTTTTGATGCCTTCAGTGTGAAGCTACAATCTTCATAGTCATGAAAATAAAAAAAACTATTTGAATGAGAAGGTGTGTCCAAACTTTTGGTCTGTACTGTACATCCACTTAATGTAGAAATGTTGAATATACACTACCGGTCAAAGATTTTAGATACATTTTCTCCCTTAATAGGTCTCTTTATTTTCATGACTATTTACATTGTAGATTCTCACCAAAGGCAACAAACCTGTGAATGAACACACATGGAATTATGTAGTAAACAAAAAGTGTTAAATAAGTCTAAACATTTTTATACTTTAGATTCTTCATCCATTAACATTTACTTTTCCTTCCCATAGAAAGTACTCCCGGATCAGTGCTTCTTTGCTCTCTTTGTGTTTCTGCTCTGTTCTCTCTAACCCCCAGTCGGTCGTGCCAGGTGGCCGCTCACACTGAGCCTGGTTCTGCTGGAGGTTTCTTCCTGTTAAAAGGGATTTTTTCCTCTCCATTGTCGCTACATGCATGCTTAGTATGAGGGATTGCTGCAAAGTCAACGCCAGTGTCTGTCCACTCTCTACATGCTCATCCGGGAGGAGGGAATGCTGCAAGTCACTGACTGGATGCAATCTGCTGGGTTTCCTGATACAGAAAAACTTTTTATCCAATTTGAATAAATGGCTAACTCTGACTGCACTGTTCAATGGTTAGGACTAATTGGAGTGTATGTACCTGACTTTTGAGAAGTGCCATGAGACATGTGTTGTGAATTGGCACTATATAAATAAAACTGAATTGAATTGAATACAGCAATACAGAAAATAAAACAAAATAATTATAAACATCACTTACATCACACAATATCACAAATAATTATACTAATGGTAGTAACAGCAGGACAACATATTGTCAATGATCAGTGTCAGCTGGTGAGCATAATCACCATCACATAGACATATATATTTATTATTGACCTCATTAAACTCTAGTGTAACTGGTAAATACTGCTGCTGACTCCATCTCTTCCAACTTAACCCTTTCCATAACGGC
This sequence comes from Crenichthys baileyi, assembly GCA_036173005.1. Lineage (NCBI taxonomy): Eukaryota > Metazoa > Chordata > Actinopteri > Cyprinodontiformes > Goodeidae > Crenichthys > Crenichthys baileyi. The sequence continues at coordinate 528,998 of JAHHUM010000025.1, forward strand.
TAAACGTTTATAAAAAAAAAACACTGTAAAGCAGTTTATATGAGAATCTCTTTTTCAATGAGATGTTTGGTTGTACTGCTTTCATATTCAGGGGTCACCACAGCAAGCCATTACGACTTGCTCACAGACTACGGACAGTTTTTATGCTGTTTCGTTGTCCGATGAGCTAACCCCTCCCACCTACTTCCTATTTTCTAAGGGGATTGCTCAATCCAGCTCTCCATCCAACGGGTCCGGACTTCCCTAAACCTGAAAAGTCTTACTAAGCAGGTTCACTGAAAGTTCTGTTTAAGCTGGTGTCGGGAAATGACTCGCCTAGCCTCTGACAGCCTACATCCAGAAGTCTCGCCCTTCTTTAAATATTATTGCATGAATTACACAAAAGGATATTTATTGTAGTTTTTATGGATTTAACTGTGAGCAGTTAATGAATGTCGCATGGATTACATGGAAAGATCTCACCTTATTTTGACAGCTGGATGCCCTTCCTGATATGTGTCCAGAAACTGTATTAGACCAATTATTAGTTCTATACCATGACTCACTCTGGGGCCACTGAGTGGGTTAAACTATGCCACAACCTGGTCCGTTACAGGGCTTTCAGGAGTGAACTGTATGCCTGGCACAATGACTCTCTCAGGCCAGTCAACCAGTACCGCCTGGTCATCTATCCCGTGATTCTCACCACCAACAGGAAGAGCATCTGATCCATGATCTGCTCTCATCCCACCAGCAAGAGTATGGAATCGGGGGCCCTTTATTAGGGGCCATCCGGTCCCTGTACGAGCGGAGCAGGAGTTTGGTCCGCATTACCGGCACCAAGTCGGACCTGTTCCCGGTGCATGTTGGACTCCGGCAGGGCTGCCCTTTGTCACCGGTCCTGTTCATAACTTTTATGGACAGGATTTCTAGACACAGCCAAGGGCCGGAGGGGGTCTGGTTTGGGGACCAGTGGATTTCGTCCCTTCTTTTTGCAGATGATGTGGTCCTGCTGGCCCCCTCTAGCCAAGACCTACAGCATGCGCTGGGGCGGTTTGCAACCGAGTGTGAAGTGGCTGGGATGAAGATCAGCTCCTCCAAGTCAGAGGCCATGGTACTCGACCGGAAAAGGGTGGCTTGTCCTCTTCAGGTTGGAGGGGAGTTCTTGCCTCAAGTGGAGGAGTTCAAGTATCTCGGGGTCTTGTTCACGAGTGAGGGAAGAATGGAGCGGGAGATCGACAGACGGATCGGTGCGGCTGCCGCAGTAATGGGGGCGCTGTGCCGGTCCGTTGTGGTGAAGAGAGAGCTGAGCCGAAAAGCGAAGCTCTCGATTTACCGGTCGGTCTACGTTCCTACCTTCACCTATGGCCATGAACTTTGGGTCATGACCGAAAGAACGAGATCCCGGATACAAGCGGCTGAAATGAACTTCCTCCGTAGGGTGGCCGGGCACTCCCTTAGAGATAGGGTGAGGAGCTCAGCCATTCGGGAGGGGCTCGGAGTAGAGCCGCTGCTCCTCCACATCGAAAGGAGCCAGTTGAGGTGGCTCGGGCATCTATACCGGATGCCTCCTGGACGCCTTCTCCGGGAGGTGTTCCAGGCACGTCCCACCGGGAGGAGGCCCAGGGGACGGCCCAGGACACGCTGGAGGGACTATGTCTCTCGGCTGGCCTGGGAACGCCTTTGGCTCCCCCCGGAGGAGCTGGAGGAGGTGTCTGGGGAGAGGGACGTCTGGGTGTGTCTGCTGAGTCTGCTGCCCCCGCGACCCGGTTCCGGATAAGCGGAAGACGACGAGTACGAGTACGAGTACCATGACTCACCCTGGGGCCACTGAGTGGGTTAAACTATGCCACAACCTGGTCCGTTACAGGGTTTTCAGAAGTGAACTGTATGCCTGGCACAATGACTCTCTCAGGCCAGTCAACCAGTACCGCCTGGTCATCTGTCCCGTGAGCCTCACCACCAACAGGAAGAGCATCTGATCCATGATCTGCTCTCATCCCACCTGCAAGAGCTGACTCTTCCTCAGCAGCTGTTCCACCAACTGTCTCGCTGGTAGAAGCATGTCTGATGCCGAAGATATCCTGCATGACTGTTGAGTGTCTGCCTTGCTGATTGAGGGTGCTTTGAACAAAAATCTGCAGTGGGCTCAAGTGCCCTTCTGTCCGTAAGCCGTGGTTGTTCTATTGGTGAGTGAATTTTCTCAAATCTCTGTTGATTCTTGGGAGGTAAATGTAATGGAGAGCCCAGAGGTGAATCTCATTATCAATGTCTACGATGCCCTCGTCATCCAGGTGTCGAAATATGTCATAGTACACATTTGTCATCCCACGCCACAGATCACCCCAGAGTTTCTCAATTCTCTGGTTGTGGGTACTCCTTCCTCTCAGGGCACTACCACGATGAAATCCCCTGAAAATGTTCATCATCAGGCAGACAGCATTGTTCTCACCTCCTCTGTCTGTCCTGATTCTGGAGGGTACACCATAACGGGCCACAGCACTGATAAAACTGGACAAAACAGTACTGCTCCAGGAAATCACAATTTACATGAATGACTATTCTCCACCTAAAGCCATTTTGCATGAAAAACACAAGAAAAGATGAATGGACTTTGATAAAACATACAATAGAAAAAATATCACAAAACCACTTTCATTGCACAACTTCACATCATTAACTTTCTTCTTTAAATTGTTCACCCTATGGCCCTATATTATTCTTCCTTCTTTCTTTTTGTCCCAAAAAAAGTGTTATTTTTAATAAAGTGTTTACTAATTTTCATGAGTGTGGCATGATACTGCTGGAACCTGGGGAGTAATGTCTTTTGATAAGCTTTCAAAACAAAACTGAAGTAATAATTTTTGGAAGAGCGTTTAAAAGTTAGCACACAGCTTCAGTTAATACAGCTAGAGACCACCAATCAGGCTCGAAACCTGGGTGTAGTGATGGACTCAGACCTGAACCTTCAGAGTCACATAAAGACAGTATGTTATGATTTGGGATTGTTTAGTTTCTGGGTTTTTCTTATATTTCTCTCACAGTTTCAGAATCATGCTTATGTTTATTATTTTTCTGTTCATGTTTTGTCAAGTTTAGTTTTTGGTTCTGGTCATGCTTTAGTTTTTGTTTGTATTCAAGAGTCTCTGTTCTTGCTCCAGCCACATTCTGTTCTAACTGTTAATTATCTGTATCCGGTTCACCTGCTCCAAACTAATCTGTCTCCTAGCTCCACCTGGTTTACTCTCCATATATTCACTCCTGTTCAGTGTTTCATCGTGGAAACATTATTCCTCTTATGGGATATGGGATAATCCTCTTGTCCTGTAGTCACGCCACGCCTGTCTCGCCAGCCTGGCCATGTCTGTTTTTTGCCTGTTCTGCCTGCCCGTTCGTTGTTTTGTTCCTGCCTCTTCTTAGAGTGAATTTTTGTTAATTTAATTTTTACTTACCGACATGCTACCTTCTAGTCTGCATTCTGGGGTCCTATATCTTGCAAGCCATAACACACTAACAAGATCAGCCTTCTATCACCTAAAGAACATCTCCAGGATTAAAGGACTAATGTCTCAGGAGAACCTTGAAAAACGAATCCATGCGTTCATTTTTAGTAGAATTGATTACTGCAACGGTGTCTTCACAGGTCTGCCTAAAAAGTCGATCAGACAGCTGCAGCTGGTCCAGAATAATCTGGAATAAACTCCCAGAAAACTGTAAAAGCACCGAAATCCTAAGTTGCTTCAAATCAAGATAAAAAACTTATTTGTTTATACTGGTCTTTGATTGTGCCATCTAAACTTTATTAGTTAAGTTTTCAGTCAAACTTTCCTTTCATTTTCTTATCCATCATTCTATTCTCTTTATTTTTTAATTACCTTTAAGCCACTGTAATGTACTTTGCCTATTATGTTTATTATTTGTAAAGCACTTTGAATTGTCTTGCTACTAAAATGTGCTATATAAATAAACTTGCTTTGCCTTAAAGTTCTGAAGAGGGGCACCTTCATTTTTCTGTGATTCATGTGTGAGTTGTGTTTCTGTTGAGCTGTTGCGCTAGTGGGCTCTAATGAAGAGGAGATGAGATACCATGCTCCACAAGTTTTCTGCTTTGATTATATTTCAACTTTATGGCTGTCCCCAAGCAGTGATAAGCGGTGATTCAGTGAAAGCATCACCGCTTAAAAAACAATATAACAGAAAACAACCTAATATTTCATAATAAATGAATACTCGTGACAAAGGCAATATTTAATCAAATATATGCCGACAATAGATTTGGAAGGCTTAAAAAAAAGCATGATCCAGGCTAATTAAGGTTTCATCTTTTTGTTTATTGTCATGATGGTGACAGTAGTATGGCAAATGAAATAAAGATAAAACACTGTTACACTAAATAAAGTCATAAGGTAAAACAAACTTGTTTTTTGTGAGTTACTTCAGGGTAAAACGTACCTTATCAGCTTGCGATTTCCATCAATGTGCCATAACGAGTTTGGTCTGGCCACTCGATACGACCTTAGAGACTAAATGTACATCCTTCAATCAAACGAGGTGTGAAAATTTTGACAGGTGGGCGGGACTTCCGGTAGCGGACATCCTAAAGCGGGACTTCCGGCGGCATAACCGGATATCGTCATTAACCGGATATCGTCATTAACCGGATGTTGTCATTACGGCGGGACTTCCGGCGGCGTAACCGGATATCGTCATTAACCGGATATTGTCATTAACCGGATGTTGTCATCACAAGGAAGCAAATCTTTCTAATTGTATGTTTTTAGATGTTTTTACATTAAAAAAACAAAACATGTAGTTTCTCCACTTTAAAGGTCACTCAGGTTAATGCAGGCACGTCACACAAAATTCTAAGAGAACCTGACAAAATTGTAAATTCATTTTGTTTTAACGCAGGGGTTATTTAGGTGGATGTTTTTACATCTACAAAACAAGGAAGACAAAAAAAAGTAGATACAGAACCGTTCTTCCTCTGCTCAAATTTTTGAGTAATCTAATCTGCACCAGCAACTTGTAGAGATGATCTAAAAACAGAGAAACAAATGAACTGAAAAAAAAGTTAAAAAGTAAGCCAAACATGGAATTATCTAAAATTTTATGAGTGCTCAGTATGTTATTTCAAAATTAGAAATGGATTCTACAGCTAAATCAATTAATGGAGACTCCATTGGGTAAAATGGATGATAATTTTAGTTACCTTAAGCTTCTCTTTTTTCATCTTAGAGCAATAGTTATTTAGGATTTAGAGAAAACAGTTGTCTCCTCATCCCACGTGGGAGCCAGAGGTTGTATCCTGTAGGTGTGGTCTATGTTAAAACGTCTCAAGGAACTGAAAAAATAAAAGTTATAAGTCCTCAGACATGTCACTGTTTATTGAATTAAGGCAGACATGCGCAGCTGTTTCTTGTGTATTATCTCAGACAAAGTCTTCACACTGACTGTAGTCAGAGTAATTAAGCTGACTGTGCTCCTTCGTGACCAAAAGTGTTGAGCATTGTCTCAGTCAATACACATCCGCTGTTTAATGAATAGGTGATCAGACCTCAGACATGTCACTGTTTATTGTGAATTGTCTCAGACAAAGTCTTCACACTGACTGTATTCAAAGTAATCAAGAGGACTGTGCTCTTTCCTGACCCAAAGTGGTGAACATTGTCTCTGACAATTCACATCCCTGTCTATTGAATTAATGTGTCTGCGGCTTTGCTCAGGTGTCTCAGAGGGATGTGGTCAAGGGGTGTAGCCCTCCACACTGATCGGTTGTCGTCATTAGGGGGCGAATCTAGAATCAACGAATTAAAAAACAGAGGGGCGTGCTTCAGTATTTGTTTTAAATACTAGCAGAAAACGCTGCAATTTACTTGCGACATTCGCTGGAAAAGAACACTCGTTGAACAATGGTTAGAGCTAAGAGAGTTTTTTGCTTTCCCTCTGTGTCAGTTGTATTTACTCTGATAACCATAGCCAGTCATGGGCAGAAATTAAAATGAATAGCCAATTAACATCTATATATACTCTAAAATACGTTAAATACTAGATACCAATTAACAACAGGTTTTGAACAAATAAATTCCTTTAGGTCGCAGAATTACTATAATCTTACAGTTCTTACAGTTATATATGCAGACTATGATATAGGAGGTTTAAATTGTTAATTTAAACATTTTAAAATAAACAAATAGTTATTAGGTTGGATATGCACTGAGATTTGTCTTATAAACTGCCTGGCATTATCAATAAAAGTTGTCAAGCAAGGCTGAAGTTTTAAGTCTCTTACTTGGTCACTAAATTGCAGACTACACTACCATATTGTAAACACACACATTTACCATACAGCGATACGAACATACAGGTGCCCACCAAATAAGCTCAGCCTCTTTCGTATCATCATAGTGTTTCTGGTAAATCATAAATATTGAAGGATAGATATAAAATCTAATGCAATCCATATTTGTCTTGGCCCTTGAGTGTATTTGTAACATGTTGAATGCTGCAAACATACTTTGGTACAGCTTGCTTATTAAGTCTGTGGTTAAAGGGTACAAAACAATATTCAACTGTCTGTTCCTGTTTCAGTAAATGTTCTATACATGTGGTTTCCATCACAATGAACATATATTTAGAAACCTTGAATTCAACTGAAATTACATTAAATAGTTTTAAATACAGAATAATAAAAAAATGTGTGCCATATTTCCATTTCCCCAATGTGAATACCTCAGCTATATTTCTGAATTACAGCGATCTCTGAAATGGCTGTTAGCATGGTCTGGATGGGCCCTGGTTCTTTCCTCTGTGAAAGTTGAGTAAAAATTGTGAGAGTCTCACACTGCCCCTCGTGTGTCCTCCTAAACATGATCTTTAGCCAGACGTAATGATGTTGTATAATATCTCACCCATCACTGCCATCCACCCCTATGTCAGTCTTAAACTCTACCATGCAGAGAAACAATATGTTCTGACTGGCAGTAAAAGATTAGAGTTGTGAAGAGGGGGGTCTTGAAGGGAGAACAAAACAACTTGTGTGACATCCGCATTGAATTTGCACCTATATGTGCTTGTTTCTGCAATGCCCATATACTCTGTTAACTGCCACAGTCCAAAATGTTCAGTTTACCCTACAGTAAAAAGTAGATGAGAGGCAACATGCACAAAAACCAACAGGCTGGTCGCAGCATGAAAACACACAAGCGTAGGGCTCAAGAATGTGGCTCACATATCTTATTTGCACAGAATAGAAATTAAATCTAGGAATAAGATTTTAATAGTAATTTGGAACGAATGTGATAAAAACAGCTATAAAAACATACATTTTCCATTCATCCATCCATCCATCCATCATTACAAGTGCTTTTTCATAAACATATATCAGAATTCCCCTCACTCCTGGGTTTTTGCCTCTGAACTGCTCTTTGGTGTAGAGGGAGAAACAGCTTTCAAAGTCTTCCATTTTTTAGCTAATAGCTGCAAATACACAATGCTATAGCTCAATGGGTAGACCTTCAACACCAAGAATTGTCATTTGGTTGTCCCAAAAGATTCACAAATCACTGACCGCTTCCCTGACAACAATTTTCCATATTCCTACCAGTGAGCTAATGTAAACATTTTAAAATTGAATACATTTTTTCGGCTGAGAATATTTAAAGTTTGACTGACAATTTCATAAACCTGGAATAATGTACAACAAATGACATGGCTGACCCCATTACTTTGACCTCCACCACTCTTCACCCACATAAACAAAGACAAAAATAAAACATTTACCACCTGGATTTAACTCTGTGCTTTTTGTCAAGGTACAGAAATAATTCCTATGTATAACTTGTTTACCAAAACAATTACCAACAGAGGTTTCTGACTTTTTGGACACCTGTGCTTTATTTAAAGTTTGAATTAAAATCTGGTTGCTTGTTGTCTCAGGCCTCATCAAAGCCTGGAAAGAAAAAGGTAAACCATCACACTTGAGGTAAAAAATTGGTCATAAAAAATGTTTGATAATTTCACATGGTTGTGTTATCGGTCCAGTAAGAGCAGTTTCACAAACAATTTCATTTGTAACAGAAATAAATAAATAAATAGAAAAATACAAATATTGTGTCAAGAAGATAAATATAAATTCACTAGTCTGGCACCAGTTGGTAGAGTTGGTATTTTTTCTTAACTTGAGGACTTCAATCTGGGATCTAAATCATGGATCCTTCTTAAATTCTCAAAGCAGCATTTGGTCATCTTGTACAGATATCATCTTTCACCCTGTGATTCCAGATTGATTTCTCTCTACCATGAAGGATTTTATCTGCTCAGAGACACTTGAGCAGAATGTTGAATCAGCACAGGCCGTTCGGAGTGGCTAATTAATCTACCATGCATGTCATGGACCGTACGAGTTTCTCTCCATCTCTTTCTAGGTTATTCTTGAACAACTAATCCAAATTTTTATGCCCCTTATTTGGTAATTTTTGTCCTCACTGTAGCGTAAATAGTATCCAACATTGGTTATTTTCTGTAATATCAAAATCAAGTATGGCATTTTAGTCAACCCTAGAGCAGAACAAGATTATGACATACATGCAGTGGACCAAAGCAAATAGGACGTTTGTAAAAATACAAATAGGAGAGATTTTGTTAAAAAAATAACCTAACTTACAACAATTCTATTAGAAAGAATGGACCAAAAACCCAGCACACTATTGTTATTAGTTTGTGGAGGGATACCCAAAATGTTTGTGTTAAGATCCTTGGGTGTTTTGGTTTTCATTTGTGTTTTTGTTATTCCCCTGTTGGTTATTAAGTTGCCTATTCATTTCATAATGTATTCACTTCTCTGTGTTTTATTCCCTGTGTATTATTTTATTCCCCTCAGACTATTCTTTGTTTCGCCCGTAGACCGCTGGAGATAGGCACAGTTTTGGTAATCCTAACTGACCCCAAAAGGAAACATTTTGACTACTTTAAGGTCAGACATGATTCCGATTGACATGACTGTGTGTTTTCATGCAGTTTATGTACATATGTGCTTTCAGCTGTATTGGACACTTTGCCCTCTTTATTACACTTTTTTAAAGCAATACAGTAATATGTGAGGCAAAAATAAAAGTACTAGTCTTAAATACACACATTTAATATTTTTTCTTCACATATAACTTACTTTTCCCAGAACAGATGAAGTTTTTAAATTATTAGTGCATAACTGTAATATCTTCACCCATCAGTGTGTAAAAAGCAAGAAATCATCAGATGAATTATGAAGTGCACTTCAGACAAACAGGTCTCTATAATCCCAAATCTTTTTTTTTTTTTTTTTTATAGACAAACACTACCATAGGTCCATAAAAACAGACAAAAATATAATGACAAAATGACAAAGAAATAATAGTCTATGGAGGAAATATGCCCTTCCTCTTTGCTGGCTTCAGAAACAATTACTTTCTCCATGGACTGTCTAATACAATAGTTGACCAATGAAAAACCCCTGATTCCCATTAACCTGTGGGAACTCCTACTTGGCTTAAAGGGAGAACCCTAATTTGTCACACTGCCATAGGTCTTTGAGCTGTAGGTTATTAGGAACTAGAGTTCACCTGTAATTACAGGCAGACCATTTCCTCAGTGTGGGTTTTGCATGCATATTATTTATGTAAGTGCATTATTAACAATGTAAAAAAATCACCATATACACAATATTGCTAAAAGAATTGGGTCACAGCACCAAATCAATGAATTCTAGTGTTACAATAACATGACTGGCCTGCACAGCCCTGACCTCTACCTCTTGAACACCTTTGGGATGAGATAGAGCAGAGGTTGCGATCCCGGTTATTTCATCTAACTATGACACACTTCTAAACCTTGTGGAAGATATTTACAGAATAGTTAAAGTTGCGATTGCTGGCAGTGGTGAGTCCATTAACAAGTTGGACCTTATAGATTAAGAAGAGTAGACACAACAAACACTTTGGCAATAAATGTATGTAAGTGTGCATTTGTTTTTAAAGGAGAAAACAGGATGATTTGTCATACTATTATTGAAATTTACAGATATATTCTACTAAAATATGAAATCCTATCCTAGAAAAAATATCTTTTGTTGGGTAATAAATTAATTAGTTGAGTTCTTGTTATAAAACATACTTCTTAGAAACACTACGCATCCTGTTGTCCAATAAAGTGGTTGTTAACCTGGTGACATTTACACCTTAAATCAAAATAAATAAATAAAAAGATTTGGGATTATAGAGACCTGTTTGTCTGAAGTGCACTTCATAATTCATCTGATGATTTCTTGCTTTTTACACACTGATGGGTGAAGATATTACAGTTATGCACTAATAATTTAAAAACTTCATCTGTTCTGGGAAAAGTAAGTTATATGTGAAGAAAAAATATTAAATGTGTGTATTTAAGACTAGTACTTTTATTTTTGCCTCACATATTACTGTATTGCTTTAAAAAAGTGTAATAAAGAGGGCAAAGTGTCCAATACAGCTGAAAGCACATATGTACATAAACTGCATGAAAACACACAGTCATGTCAATCGGAATCATGTCTGACCTTAAAGTAGTCAAAATGTTTCCTTTTGGGGTCAGTTAGGATTACCAAAACTGTGCCTATCTCCAGCGGTCTACGGGCGAAACAAAGAATAGTCTAAGGGGAATAAAATAATACACAGGGAATAAAACACAGAGAAGTGAATACATTATGAAATGAATAGGCAACTTAATAACCAACAGGGGAATAACAAAAACACAAATGAAAACCAAAACACCCAAGGATCTTAACACAAACATTTTGGGTATCCCTCCACAAACTTATAACAATAGTGTGCTGGGTTTTTGGTCCATTCTTTCTAATAGAATTGTTGTAAGTTAGGTTATTTTTTAACAAAATCTCTCCTATTTGTATTTTTACAAACTTCCTATTTGCTTTGGTCCACTGCATGTATGTCATAATCTTGTTCTGCTCTAGGGTTGACTAAAATGCCATACTTGATTTTGATATTACAGAAAATAACCAATGTTGGATACTATTTACGCTACAGTGAGGACAAAAATTACCAAATAAGGGGCATAAAAATTTGGATTAGTTGTTCAAGAATAACCTAGAAAGAGATGGAGAGAAACTCGTACAGTCCATGACATGCATGGTAGATTAATTAGCCACTCCGAACGGCCTGTGCTGATTCAACATTCTGCTCAAGTGTCTCTGAGCAGATAAAATCCTTCATGGTAGAGAGAAATCAATCTGGAATCACAGGGTGAAAGATGATATCTGTACAAGATGACCAAATGCTGCTTTGAGAATTTAAGAAGGATCCATGATTTAGTTCCCAGATTGAAGTCCTCAAGTTAAGAAAAAATACCAACTCTGCCCTGGTGCCAGACTGGTGAATTTATATTTATCTTCTTGACACAATATTTGTATTTTTCTATTTATTTATTTATTTCTGTTACAAATGAAATTGTTTGTGAAACTGCTCTTACTGGACAGATAACACAACCATGTGAAATTATCAAACATTTTTTATGACCAATTTTTTACCTCAAGTGTGATGGTTTACCTTTTTCTTTCCAGGCTTTGATGAGGCCTGAGACAACAAGCAGCCAGATTTTAATTCAAACTTTAAATAAAGCACAGGTTTCCAAAAAGTCAGAAACCTCTGTTGGTAATTGTTTTGGAAAACAAGTTATACATAGGAATTATTTCTGTACCTTGACAAAAAGCACAGAGTTAAATCCAGGTGGTAAATGTTTTATTTTTGTCTTTGTTTATGTGGGTAAAGAGTGGTGGAGGTCAAAGTAATGGGGTCAGCCATGTCATTTGTTGTACATTATTCCAGGTTTATGAAATTGTCAGTCAAACTTTAAATATTCTCAGCCGAAAAAATGTATTCAATTTTAAAATGTTTACATTAGCTCACTGGTAGGAATATGGAAAATTGTTGTCAGGGAAGCGGTCAGTGATTTGTGAATCTTTTGGGACAACCAAATGACAATTCTTGGTGTTGAAGGTCTACCCATTGAGCTATAGCATTGTGTATTTGCAGCTATTAGCTAAAAAATGGAAGACTTTGAAAGCTGTTTCTCCCTCTACACCAAAGAGCAGTTCAGAGGCAAAAACCCAGGAGTGAGGGGAATTCTGATATATGTTTATGAAAAAGCACTTGTAATGATGGATGGATGGATGGATGAATGGAAAATGTATGTTTTTATAGCTGTTTTTATCACATTCGTTCCAAATTACTATTAAAATCTTATTCCTAGATTTAATTTCTATTCTGTGCAAATAAGATATGTGAGCCACATTCTTGAGCCCTACGCTTGTGTGTTTTCATGCTGCGACCAGCCTGTTGGTTTTTGTGCATGTTGCCTCTCATCTACTTTTTACTGTAGGGTAAACTGAACATTTTGGACTGTGGCAGTTAACAGAGTATATGGGCATTGCAGGAACTAGCACATATAGGTGCAAATTCAACGCGGATGTCACACAAGTTGTTTTGTTCTCCCTTCAAGACCCCGTCTGGCTAAAGATCATGTTTAGGAGGACACACGAGGGGCAGTGTGAGACTCTCACAATTTTTACTCAACTTTCACAGAGGAAAGAACCAGGGCCCATCCAGACCATGCTAACAGCCATTTCAGAGATCGCTGTAATTCAGAAATATAGCTGAGGTATTCACATTGGGGAAATGGAAATATGGCACACATTTTTTTATTATTCTGTATTTAAAACTATTTAATGTAATTTCAGTTGAATTCAAGGTTTCTAAATATATGTTCATTGTGATGGAAACCACATGTATAGAACATTTACTGAAACAGGAACAGACAGTTGAATATTGTTTTGTACCCTTTAACCACAGACTTAATAAGCAAGCTGTAGCAAAGTATGTTTGCAGCATTCAACATGTTACAAATACACTCAAGGGCCAAGACAAATATGGATTGCATTAGATTTTATATCTATCCTTCAATATTTATGATTTACCAGAAACACTATGATGATACGAAAGAGGCTGAGCTTATTTGGTGGGCACCTGTATGTTCGTATCTCTGTATGGTAAATGTGTGTGTTTACAATATGGTAGTGTAGTCTGCAATTTAGTGACCAAGTAAGAGACTTAAAACTTCAGCCTTGCTTGACAACTTTTATTGATAATGCCAGGCAGTTTATAAGACAAATCTCAGTGCATATCCAACCTAATAACTATTTATTTATTTTAAAATGTTTAAATTAACAATTTAAACCTCCTATATCATAGTCTGCATATATAACTGTAAGAACTGTAAGATTATAGTAATTATGTGACCTAAAGGAATTTATTTGTTCAAAACCTGTTGTTAATTGGTATCTTGTATTTAACGTATTTTAGAGTATATATAGATGTTAATTGGCTATTCATTTTAATTTCTGCCCATGACTGGCTATGGTTATCGGAGTAAATACAACTGACACAGAGGGAAAGCAAAAAACTCTCTTAACTCTAACCATTGTTCAACGAGTGTTCTTTTCCAGCGAATGTTGCAAGTAAATTGCAGGGTTTTCTGCTAGTATTTAAAACCACCTGTCAAAATTTTCACACCTCGTTTGATTGAAGGATGTACATTTAGTCTCTGACCTTCTCTCTGGTCTCCGTACAAGTGCTCTAAGTGCAGCTGCTCCAGGATTAATGCGTAGCATGCTTGCTCTAACCCTCCTTCTTTACACTTTGAACCCGTTTACTCGCAAGGATGCCCGAACAGCTTCTGGTCCAATTTGTTCGTTATCGCCCACAATTTCCCGAACACATTCATCCAAGGCACTGTCTGACAGGTTTGCATACTGCAAGGCATGGGTAAGATTGACCTTTTTGCAAAGAAAAAAAATAGTAAGAGGGTGAATTCCTACCACCTACACATCAAATTACACTTATTGACTCATGGAGAAAAACAACTACAGTACATGGATTAAATTTTTTTTTCTTAAATAAAAATTGCAGAAAACCTGATAACAGTAACAATGCACTACGTCCTGTTCTTAATGTGTAAGTAAACATAATTTAAACTCATAATTCCATTCCAAGACAATTTTCTCAAAAATTTCACCAAAGGGACAATGCCAAGAGACACTGGGTTAAGTGGAGGCGTTTAGGTGTGGTCAGGGCAAGGAAAACGAGTAAGCAGCAGCTTGCCTACTTTAAACATATTAAATTGTGGAAAGCTCAATGTTCAATGTGCATGTGTCTGACTGAGACGAGCTGTGGCGAGGAACATGAAGAGGGAGCAGAGAAACTAGCACACTCAACTATGCTTGAAGTAGGTGAAGTGTGTCATACTGTTTAGGTATGAATCTAGCGCTGGGCAATAAATCAATATATATCACAATAGACACCTGATCAATATCAATAGAAAATACGTCCAATACAATTTTCAATAATTCCACTGAAATCCAATCCAGAACCACGTGGTATTCTGGGGGATATAGGCAAACGAAACGATTTAGCCTCTCAACCTCTCACGGCCAAGCGTGGTATCAGGGCTGACCTATTTTAAAGGTTAACCCTCCCGCTGTCCTAGCTAAGCGCTAGTACAGAGTGAGGCAGATGTCACGGGAGGCGCCAGAAAGAACCGCACCCGGAGTTGCTCTGACCCCCGCAGGACCAAAAATCTAAAGTAATGGTCGGAAATGTGATGTGGAGGGCTCCCTGGAGCCCGGCGTGTGGGAAAACCATGAAAGAGACGGGGGAAAACTCGAGTAGCGCACGCAGGGTTCGTGTGACCCCTCTAAGACTGCGGAAGGGTTAAAGGTTATATTTAAATAGGGTTAGGGTTACAGTTTAAATTCTGGCTTTTTTCCCCTGGTCCCTAGGCAAACAAAACACTAATCAATAATTATCGATATCGACTGATATGAAAGGCTTATATCGTGATACATTTTTCACGCATATTGCACAGCCTTATATGAATCCTGATTTTTTTGGGTGTAAGTATGAAAACGGACTTCTTTAGGTATAGATAGGAGTGCCGAGAGGTTGGTGCATAACAGAAGTGTGAGGAGGATCAGTTGGGCAACAATTGGGCAATCGAAGCTCATTCGCCACAGGTGACCTGACAGCTGTTCTGACACGTGCTAAATAAGTGTTCTTGAACCATGTCCTTGGAATAAAATGAAGTGAGATTTATTTATCTTTTTCAAAAGTCCAGTACTTGCCTCTATGTCAAATTTTCATAATCAATTTCATTCAGATGATGTGAAACTGTTCCAATATAACTTCAAGTTGATACAAGTCCATTCAAAATCACACAAAACCCATGTTCCTTCAAAACAATCCAAAGTAATACAAAGTAAGCACCCCTAGGCCATCTTTATATTCCAAAAGAGGTTAATATGTGTAGCCTACTTGCAAGCTGCATTTCACATAGAAGAACTAAATGGTGTTTAATTTATTGAAATTTTTTAAATTCTGGGGGGGGGGGGGGGGGCTAGGGCTAGTTAAACTATTGACATTCCATCATAAGACATACATATGTTTTGAAAATATATCACAATACCAAACTTGTTATACTACCAATGTTTTCTAATTGCAAATAATTGTCCCGCTAAAAAATTCCTATAGCCGCAAAGTTTTAAAGCATGTATAGGTCATACCTCCATAATGTCGACTGCTGTACTTCAGGGCCAGCATCATCCATACTACATCAGTCATTGAGAATACTCCTGCATCTCAAAATTAAAATTCTTCTGGCCATTGTTACCTTTATGTATTTTTTCCCTCTAAGTTACAAAAGCTACACAAATAATTCTGGCTACATTCATACGGCTAAGTTTTTGCTCAAATCAAGCCGTTGACCGCCCTCATTCATTCTTCATCTTTACCTTGTTGTGTGGCAAAAATAAGGTTAGGCGCGGATTCTCGCAACCAGCTGGTACAAAATGGTACAAAAATATTGGAATATTTAAAAAAAAGTTATTCAAAGTCCTGGTGATATTTTGATGCCAATGTGCTCTTCATTGTTTTCATTATTTGTGAAACAGATACCAGTATTATTTTACAAAATGCTGTACATTTCTCTTGTTTAAAATGGAGTATTAGGGCAAGACTAATAGTTTTTCCAAGATAATTAAGAAAATGAAGTTGTGACAGTACGAGAATAAAGTCGCAATTTTACCAGAATGTCAGAATGTTAATTACGACAATGAAGCCCTATCATTACGGCAATTAAGTCATCATATTGTTACGTATTATATCGGTACGACTTTATGCTCATAATATTACAAATTTATTAACGAGAAAGTCGAAACTTGATGAGAATTGTCTGCTTCTTCTTTCCCCATTAACGTTTCAACATTTTCTGCTGATCCAATCACCTGTTGTCCCACCATCCTTACTATTTTTGGATTGTCAATATATAGGACCTGGGTTTTGGCGGACTTTTGTTGGAGAATGATTTAGGATAGGAGCCGAACGTTTAGGTGTAGAGTGACAGAAATTAGAGACAGCCGCTTACTAAATGAAGATGATTCTCAAGAGGGGACATCCTCGACATCTCTTTTAGAAAGGTGAGCTATATATTGCCAAATATTTGAGCATTGGATTCTAAAAGTAAGCTAAGTTTATAACTCGAAAAATTTGCATTTCCTGCGAAAATGCTGTGTGAATGCTGTAACCTGAATTTTTTAGCTTGAAGCTGGCAGAAACAAGCTGAAATTGAGTGCAGACAATCTGCTGAAATTTAATGCATTAGAAGAAAACAGAAATGCTAAACTCCTGTTGAAAGCTGGCAGAAAGTGGTTAAGGTTGACAGCAGAATATCAGCTGAAATCTGATAAATTAATAGAAATAGCAGAAACAGCAAAGAAAAACTGTCTGATCTGTTTAAGCAGGACGACTATCAGGTACAAAACACCGTAACAAGGTTGCGTTACCTCAAAACTACTTGAAATAGTTGTTGAAATACAAGAACTGACAAAAACATTAAAAAAACAGGAAAGAGCTGCCCATAAATGAGCTGAAAAAACATACACTGAAGCTAAAATATAGCCTAAGAAGTTGAAGTCAGTGCTAAAATATATAAAAATGGCAAAATAAAATTCAGAAAAAGTATGAACTAACAACAAATACGCTGAAAAAACACAAAAACAAACAAGAAATTGCCTCAAAAAGGCAAAAGTGTTCTTCAGCTAAGAGAGAAGAGATGAGAAAGAGAAGCTAAAATGCTAACATTAGCATACTGGCTATCACTAGCATGAAGGCTGATATTAATTTACCCCGTCTACTATGCAAAAGCAATGTATTAGCTAAAATTAGCTAAAATGGTAATGCTTACCACAGCCTATATTCAGAAGTCTATGAAGTTGCCCTTTAAAATTATTCACTCTTGTTCAGGTGTTGGAACAGCAGTAGAAGCTGTTTAAGTAGCTGGCATCAAATGATTGCTGTTTTGATACTCCCCTGGGACCTATGAAGACGGTCTTATCATAAGTCACAGAGTAGTGGTTTCATTCTGGTTCTGATAGAGTTCAGACCTGTTTCTGATGGGGGTTTGTTCCTGATTCTGAAGGAGTTTGGACCTGGTTTTGATGAAGAATTCCTCTTGGTTCTGATGGAGAGTTTGGGTCTGGTTCTGATAGACTTTGGACCTATTTCAGATGGAGGTTTGTACATGGTTCTGATGAAGATTTGTACCAGGAGATTTATTTCTGGTTCTAATGGATGTTTTTTCCTGGTTCAGATGGAGTTTCCATCTGAACCAGAATATTAACATAAGAGGATCTTCCTGGTTCTGGCAGATTTTGGACCTGGTTCTGATGGAAGGTTCCTAACTGGTTCTGATGGAGATTTCCTCTTGGTTCTGATGGAGTTTGTCTGGTTCTGATAGAGACTTGTTCCAGGTTCAGATGTGCTGACAGCCTATATGCAAAAGTCTATGAAATTGCCTTTTAAATTTAATCACTGTTGACAAGGTGTTAAAACAGCAGTACATGCTGTTTAAGTACCCCACACAAAATGGCCGCCAAGTAGTTGCCTCCTGTGAAAATGGTCAAAGGGTTAGGGGTCGGGTCAGGTTTAGGCCATAGAAATGAATGAAAATGAATGGAAGTCAATGCAAACTCCTCACAAAGACAGTAAAACAGGGAGGTGTGTGTGTGTGTGTACGTGTGTGTGTGTGTCAGGGCTATTGTGTGTTTCTGAGTAGGAGACAGGGAGAGAAGAAAGGCAGAGTCACATACAGACAAATACAGTGGAAGATACACAGAGCTATAAATAGAACAGTGAGGAGTGAATCAGCCAATCAGCAAAGAGTGTCAGTGTAGCTTGACACCTGCAGCATTTCTAATGCAGCACCTCACTATGTTTTCCCCTGGGCCTGGACTTTTTAAACATGGAGGCGCATGCTCCCGAACTACTGCCCATAACCCGGAAACCGTAAGGGCTATCGATTTTGATTCATGCACCATATGAATCAGCAGGCCTTGGGGTTGAACAATCATGGAGCTTCCAAAATTTCTACAAAAAAATTCTGTCTGGGAGTTTTGAGCCCCGGGGAAAAAGTGGATCATTTTGACCTTTTTAACCTGAGTGAAGGTGAATTTCTCACTCTCAAACAAACCCTACTTCACGAGAAAACAATAAAAGGTATCCAAAAAATTTTTTTAATGATTAAAATAATATTGGTTTTACCAGCCTTTAAGAGATGGGATGTGTGGGTTTATAGAGTATATTTTTTCCCAAAATGACCCAATGAGTACAGTACAAGTTTAGAATAATTCACTTAGTATATATCTGTCTGTGCTGTCAATATTAAACCAAATTCTGGAAAATACTATTTTAAAATATTAGAGCTGCATTTAAACCGTAAAATTTTTCACATTTCAGATATTGCATGTTCGACTGGCTGCATACATGCCTGAAATTTTGAGGTGAAAGAAACCTGCCCCCGCTGGAACCGAAACTGGAATTGGTGAAGAAGAATCGCACTAGCTGAAGCAGTGACCGGAAGTTGCTGTGTGAGATTGGAGATTAATAACAATAGAAAACAAATAAATAAAATGTAAATAATTATGAAAAAATATTTATATATTAACCATACAAAAGGGGTTTTGGAGTTCTAACATGTGGGAGTTTTTGTTTTTTTTTAATTTTTATCTTAGTGAAATTTTTTTTTTTTGGGATAGTTTGGAAAATTTTTTCGCCAGCAAGAGGAGTAGGGGGGGACCACTCCGCCAGACAAAGGCGTGGGAGAATCAGGGGCCTCGTCAGATCACACTCAAAGTGTCTGTGTTTAAGAGTCCCCTGCAATTACCCAGTACCAATGTCATCGGGGTAAGTTTCTTCAAATTATGTTTACATAAGAATTCTCCATAGCATTGATTGATTAAATTTCTTTTTAATATGAAAGCAACCTCTGCACATTAGCGGAATTTTTTACAATTTGGACCAGTGCCTTCATTTCTGTATTATCCTACATCACATACGTTAGAGTGTGACAGTGGCAAAGAGCTCATATTAAAAAATATGAAAATGGAAAATTTGTAATTTAACCTGTACAGGAGATTCAAAAAATGTAAAAAAAAAACACTAATCTTCCTAATATGTTTTGATTCTCAGCTCGAAATTATATGGAGAAAAAAAACACCTACTATACATGTTGGGAGCAGTAATGGTTAAAAAACAATATTGTTTCATCAAGTTTTTGATAATAACATAACATATCAAAATATTGACGTTTCAAACATTTACTTGTTAATTATGTTCGTAGAGGTATTGTCATTGTTGGGGATTTGTGGGAATATCTCTAACAGTCATGTTCTGTTTTTTATTTTCTCCATTTAGGATTTGCCATGTCTATTTGCAATAGTGGTATACTGTATAGACTTAAAATCTTAGCACTGTGTTTTCTGGTAATCTTGTGATAATGTTAAAAATTATGATGAAAGCTATTACTTGATTACAGTATTTCAGTCGCATCCATCATAGCCCCCTAAACACTGTACCTATTTAAATTAGGCTTTTTTAGGACTTTGTGTAAACTGTGGTTATCACCAAAATGTATAGAGTAACAGTATTTAATAATATGTTAGAATATTCTTATTAATTAAACCGACACTGGCAAAAACAGTCAAAAAAATATTTAGTTTTTGAGGAAGCAGAGGTGTTTTGGTATTTGCAGCAAGATGCTGCATATCTTCTATAATTCTGTTGTGGAGAGTGTGATCTCTTCTGCCATCATCTACTGGAATAGCGACAATGCAATACTTCCCATCCCTACTTTTTGCATGTATTTGTATCAAGCTGAGTTTGTTCTTCTGTTCTATATACTTCCAGTTATTTCTTTTTGATAATTCCCTGGGTTTTATTTCGGCTTTACTCTTGTCAAAAACCTTTTCCCACTTTCTTCCTTTCTCTTTTTTTTATCTCTTAAAAACTTGTCACAACTGATCTTCATGTTATTTGTTTAGCTCTTTGCGTTTGCCTGCCATTTCTCCTACCCTGCCTCAGTGTATGTAAGCTCCTTCTTTCTCTGCTGGATTATTCTCATTGTCTTTTGTTCTATTTGTAGTCAAATCTATGTCACTTTTATGCTTTTATCTGTTATAAGTTGTTTTTATTTTTG
This sequence comes from Crenichthys baileyi, assembly GCA_036173005.1. Taxonomy (NCBI): domain Eukaryota; kingdom Metazoa; phylum Chordata; class Actinopteri; order Cyprinodontiformes; family Goodeidae; genus Crenichthys; species Crenichthys baileyi. Next base: position 549,587 of record JAHHUM010000025.1, read on the forward strand.
TTAAGCATTTTGTCGTAACTCAATTCATCTCTACATTTCAGTCCTTCACAAACTGAATCGGAACACCATTATACCAGCTACAGTAAAGGTACCTTTTTTTATATTTTCACAGATGCCACTCCTGCATGTCGTGTGATTGTGCCATTGGACCTGAGTGCCGCAGATTTTCTGACAGGCACTTTTTAAGGGAAAAATCCCCCAAGGGTTTTCCTGAGGCCTATGAGTTGTGCAAGTGACTGGTCAGCGGCACATTGTTCCATTGCAAGAGCAGACACCAAGAGAAATAAAAAAAAAAAATAGTCTTGGCCGCTCAAATTTGTACTTTTCGACCAAAGGTATTTTTAATAGTCATGTACTGCCTTGTGAAATGTTTTATTTTTTTTTCTATAGATTTTGCTTTTAATTTAAATTTTTTTTTTTTTTTGGTTATTAACTTTTTCTTTTGCCACTTTGTTTTCTTTTAGAATTATTTCATTATCATCTTTTTTTGTTCACGTTATTATTTATGTGCCTTTATTGCTGTCTTTAGTTATTTTGTATTTTTCAGGCCTTGGTTTCTGGTTTTGTTTAGTTTGTATATTTTTAAATGGGCCCCGTTTCTTCACAGAGCCCTCTACTCATCGTTCACAACCGGGGGTGCAATTTCTTTATTTCTTAAACCTGTTCTTCCCCCATCTTGCCCATTGTTGGGAGTTGTTCACCCTACATTTAAGTTCTTTATTGTCTCTGTTGTCAAATTGGTTCATTTGGGGGGGTTATGGTTTTAAAACAGAAAACTTTTGACAAAGGTTGATCTAGCCCCATTTCAATCTGAAGCCAACTTTTGGTTTTTCAAAAAAACCCAAAATTTTTATTTCTTACCTAGCAATGGGGGTAAAAAAAAAGGTTTTTGTAAAAGGGTGGGTTTCTTAAAAAATGATTCTATTGTAAAATTTTTTTTTTTGTTTTTGTTTTTTTTTTAGATAACAGATGTCAATGAGGCCCTTTAAAATGGTTCCCCCAAAAAGTGGACAGTGAAATGGAAAGGTAAGGTTTTTTTTTTTTTTTTTTTTTTTTTTTTTTTTTTTTTTTTTTTTTTTATTTTTTTGTTTCTGATGTCAACCCCTGAATCTAACATATAAATCATGAAAAAAACCGTGTTTGAAAAAAATGAGCTATCAGGGTCAGAAAACCCCTTTGATATGAGTTACAGAAACCCATTTTAATTTTTTTATTTTTGGGGGAACAAACATTTTTTAACTAAATTTTTAAATTTAAAAACCCTTTTTAAAAAATTCTCATTTTGCAGTGTGCTCCCCAAAGAAAATGAGACACAGACCATAGGTGGGTTTTCCAGTTGTTAGGAATCCAAGGTGAACAGGAAGAGTTTTCAGGTGAGGGCTTATGTAAAAATTAAACAGTTTTCATTTAAAGTAAAAACATGCATTGCGGGCCCCAACCCCTTGTTGATCACTAAGAAAAATGTTAAGATGACATTTGGTTTATCAGGTCTTTGAGTGTTCCATTAAAATTTTCTTTTGGAAAAAATTTAATTTTTTAATTGCTTATTTTGGGAAATTGCTTTTTTAAGGGTTGTTTCCCTACTGAATACATATTAATCCCAATTGTTTTTTTTTAAACTTTGTGTATTGTTTAAATTTGTTTCCCCAAAATAATATAATCCCTTCTGGTTCTCTTTAGCCTGTCTCCCCAAATCTCTGACTTTTTGAAAGTGATTTGGTTGACTATTCAGAATTTAATTTTTTTTGTTTATTTAATTATTCCCTCTTTATTTTTTGGGAGGACTTTTTTTTTTACTCTGAGATCTCAGTTTGTAGGGGACTCTGCTTTGGGCCTCTCCCTTTTCAACCGTTTATTTATATAGCGCCAATAAACAACACATGTCGTCCAAGGGCCCACTTCAAAAAAGTAGGTACATACTTTTCCAATTAATCTTAATCTTTAAAACCGTGCAGTCAGAATCATTTATTTATTAAAATTTGGGTTTAAAAATTTTTTCCCTATTAAGGAAAGGAAAAACCCAGCAGATTGCATCCAGCAGTGATTGCAGTTTTCCCTCCTTGGATGGGGCCATGTAGAGACAGGGGCAGTCACGGGCGTTAAATTTGCACCAACCCCTCATACTGAGAAATGCATGTAGCAAACAGGGAGGGGGAAAAACTCCCTTTTAATAGGAAAGAAACCCCCAAAGCAGAACCGGGCTCAGTGTGAGCCTTTTCCAAAATGGGGCTGTTTGTAGGGTTCGATCAAAAAAGCAAGCAATTTGCATATTTGTCTTGCTTTTTTTTTTTTTTTTTTAAATCGGGGTTTTGTTTTCTTCATTTCAGGATGAAGTGGAACTCCCCCAGTTTCTGCGGAAATTTTAAAACGGGGACCACCTTCCCACCCAGTGAAAATTTCCCCGTTGTCATTGGCCCCCCAAAAAACATATTAAAAAGAGTGCCGACATGGCATCTCAAAAGAAATACTTTTCGTGGCACAAAACCCCAAAGTGCAGTTTGTGGAAAAAAATGGCAGATGACTATGGAAGGACCAAGGCGGGATTCAAAAAAAATTTACCTGTCTGTGTTGGTTTTAAACTGTAGAAACCCTGCAAGATCGGGGAAAAGGTTAAAATCCAGTCGGGGGGAATGGATTGGAAGTTTTTTTTGGGACCCCAGATATTTTCTCGCCACCCCTGTTGGATCTGCCCGGATGAGAAATGAAACTTTTTGGCTCACTTTGTGTTTACATGTAATGTATCATAAATGTGGGCTAGCTCACCCTTTAAATATCACACTTTAATTTTTTAGCCCGAGGTGGGTAGAGTAGGGCCAAAAAATTGTATTTTAGTTTAAAGGGGAACATTACTTTAAAATTTTTGGAACTAAAAAAAAAAAGGGGAGCATCTAAGGGAAAATATTTTAAAAATGTACATTTTTTTAAAGGGGTATAAAGTGTAGTTGATTGTAACACTGATTTTATATTTGAAAATAGTTTCCCAAATGGAGGTTTTTTTATCAATTCTGGTATTTTAAAGACTTGTTTTAAAAAAAATTAATAAATGGGCCTTTTTTTTTTTCTTAAAAATTATTTAAAAAGAGTACTTGCCCGTGTATATTTTTTAGAAAAAATTGCCCAAAAATTTCCCCATGGACAGTATCTGCCCGTTTACCTTTTATATTTTCTTGATCTCCAAAAAAAGTTTTGTAGATGGGAAAATATAATTAAAAACCCAAAAACCTTTTATCTCAAACAAGAAAGGGCTCACTCTAAAAAGACGTAGGGAAAATCTGAAGAAAAATGGTAGAAAAAAACTTTTTTTAATTCCATAGTTTTAGGTGGGTACCCGTTTGCCCGAAATTTTACTCAAGAAATAGCTATATTTTACCCACATTTGTTCTCATGTAAAATAGAAAGGTAAAAAACTCCCAAAGTACACTTTCTTTTAAAAAAATTTTTTTCCCCCAAAAAAAATAAAAACGGTTACTACCCATCTCTTTTCCCCGTTTTGGCATAAGTAAAAAAAAAGATGACTTTTTTTATTTTTTAGGGGGCCTTTTTAAATTTTGCCCTTTGGGAAACAAATGAAATTTACATATTTTTTAATCAACGGGGGGCCAGGCATGATCCAAGCCGAACGGTTATGGCATGAAAATTTCCCCATCCTTGATCCTGATATGCACACCCTATTCAGAACTGAAGTGCACCAATAGCAACAGCTACCAAGACATGACAGCAACTGATGTTCCACAAAATCTAGACCCTTTCAGATTTATGTAAAGATCTCATGTGTGAGTTAATGCGCATTTAAAAAAATGACCAACAGAACGGCTCACATAATAAAAAAAAAACCCTCACCATAAATTCAACCCATAATTTCCTCAAATAGCAGCCAGACTTTTGTGCAACATTTTAAAGTGGTTTTGATCAAAAATTCTCAAATTTTTCGAACAATATTTTAAAGTTTTTCCCATCGTTTGCTGCTTTTCCATTCTTTTTCAGAGCCCCTTTCAACGTATTGTGCTGAGAGAAAGAAAGTGAAGCCCACTAGAAGTGTCAGACCTTAAAAGTAACAGCAGAAGATTTGAAGAATAAAACACCTACATGTTCAAAAATCCCTTTATCAATGAGTCTAAAGAAAAACATTCAGAGAAATTTACTTAAGAAAGCTGTTGGAAATCACTTGGAAGTAATTTTGAAAGAAATTAGGGATGCACAAAACAGTATTACAAAAAGAAAATGCCTGCATAATAAAGCAAAACATATAAACATCTCTTTGTAATTATTAATAATGGAAATACACAAATAAGACTTTAGGTGAGGAAAACTTGCATATTCCTTGTTCAACTTTGAATGGGTGTCTCACCGTGGGATAAGCAAGGCATTGTAGTGGCCCTATAACCGCTAGTGGTTATGTTATTGTTGGCTAATCACAAGTGTCTAAAAAGGATATTAAACATCAAAATCCTAAACCAACATTTTAAATCCTCATTTGCAGCTTCTACCACTCAAATCTATGCATATAAGTGTTAGACACCCATACTTTGCCACTCTATTATACTGTCATCTAGAGACAAACGCAAAATAATATACGTTACCTTGAAGAAGATAATGATGGCACTGACGAGCACGCTAACACTTTGGAGAAGGTCTCCCATCACATGCACAAAAGCTGCTCGCACACTTGCATTCGCCTGCTGAGCCCTCTTGCCTAAAATGTAATAAAATAAGAAACATCATAGCATATATAATCAATTAAGCCATATTAGTGTCTCAAATATATAGCTGTACTTGGATCATACCATGACCTGCATGATTTTCCTCCATGTCTTTGCACTCATCATTTGAAAAGATGTGATTCTTTTCTTTTTCCCTCTTAGGACTGTGACTGTGTCCGTGCCCATGTGAAGTGAGCCCGCCATGGCTGTGACCGTGACCCGACTGGTGAAGAGTTAAGGCCATTCTATTGGAAAATAAGGACTAATTTCAAGCAGCTCCACAAGTGCTTTTCCAACCTCAAAAAGAACACTGTTCTTGAATATATTGGCATAAATTATAACATTTATCCATTTTACTCACATAATGTTGGCCACTACTGCACAGCCTGAGGTAATTAGCATCACATGGCCCTCAATGGTGTAGTCATCATTGACGAGGCGCTCTACAGCGAGATAAACCAACACTCCTGTGACCAGCCAAATGGTAAAGACTGACAGCAGGGCACCCAAGATTTCTGTATGGAGGACAACACAATGTCACAAATAAATCAGGAGAAAATTCACCAGGAAGAATAGTCAAACATCAACTGCAAAGGGTAAGAAGTTAACCATCTTAACATGCAGTTAACATTTCAGGATGTATGGAAAAAAATCACTTACAGTATGTTTCTATGGGGCATGATGATTGCCTCTATCCTAACAGGTTGTTAGACACGTTTTGAAATGAAAGTGCATCAATTATCTTTCTACTTATAGAACACTGAGAACATCAGTAGAGAATGACTTGGCCTAGACTGAACCTGTCCTGAAAGTTTGCTGTACAACGAAAAAGACGTAATCCTTATATAAGGGCATAGCAGGTCATGCCCAAAAAATAGTAAAAACCCCAGCTCTCAAGGCTGTTAGTTTTCTTTAAGAACCACATTTCTCCACTTTATTACCTGATTAACGACCGTTTAACCTCGTTATCTGGATAAAACCCACCTGTCCACAATCAATTTATGTCACTAGCAATCAAGTTTGTACAAATTAGCTACATGCTAACAATAGAGCTAGCTGGTTAAATGGGTAATGCTTATCCTGGAAGCACGATTCGTCTCGTCAGATCATTTGCACATGCGCTAAAGGAAATACTTCCAGTATCTGTACCTGCACGATGCCAGCCATAGCTGAGCTTTTGAGTGGCAGGTTTTGAGGAAAGCCAGAGTGAAAACAAGCTAATGACAAAGCTGGTTAGGTCGGTCAGAAGGTGAGCAGCATCTGTCATCACTGCAAGGCTTCCTGCCAAATAACCACCTGCAAAATGGAAAAGTTGCAACAGTTATTCAGGGTCTGTCCACATTACCACTAAAATTTTGCAAAAGTAAGTTTTTCTCCTGCATTTGACCTCTTATCTATGGGGAAACTAGGTTTTGGTGAGAAAAATGATAAAAAAAAACTACTTTAGGTAAATCCATGTGGATTGGATTTATGGAGATCAATTAAAACGATGACACACAGGTTCAGTTTGTGTCCCATCATCACTTTCCTAGTGAGAAAGCACAACAGAGGCAGTCATCCGACTTTTTCCCAACTGTTTTCAACAAACCTTCAATCTAAAAAGTAAAAGTTAATGATATAGAGAGAATGGTAAACATTGTTAAAGAAAACACAAGCTACAATTGTTTTGGGAGAATCTTTAACTTGGCAGTAATTTAACCCTTGCTCAGTCATCATTTGATTTGGAAATCTTTAATGTATTGGTTATAGTTGCCAACTTAAAACATTACAGCATTTCTGGTGAACTGCCAGAGACACTTAGTTGCAAGAGTCTGCAGTAAAAAATTGCCTTATAACTAAAACTACCATTTATATTTTCTTGTCAAGAAAGGACCCTTTGGTTTTAAAAAGAATAAAATGCTGGGGAATGAAAGATAAGCAAGAGGAGGATGAAATGGAAAAAAAATAAAGAAAGGTAATGAGAAGATAACAGAGATAAAGAAAGTGAATAATGACAAAAGTTAATGGTCAAAATTAAGATGGAACGTACAAAAAGGTGAACAAATAAAGTTTACTATAAATAGACAGCAACCAGTATTGTCAAAGAATGAATTAGAGACTCGAGAGGCATTAAATTTGCAGTTGTAAATATAATTCGAAATGAAACTGACAAAGCAAGAAAAAGTGGGAAAAATGACTTACCGACAATCTCGCCTATCATGAAAAGCAAGCAGACGAATGAAACAACGTACAACCTCCTCCTGGCAACTTTTTTCTCCGTCTCTCGGTCTTCCTGAGCGTAGCTGTTATCGTGGCAATGCTTGACAGCCCCAGTGCCATCTTTCTGCAGTTCTTCATGGTTTGGCACACTGTGCATACAAAAACATATTATGTAAAATAACAGAAAGTTAAACGTTTGAGATAAGTGATTCATTACCAAGAAACTGAGATGGGGACTGTTTCATAAAAAGGCTAGAAAAACTACAAAGATGGCGCTAATATGACAACTGTCAGAATTATTACTCTTAGTTTTCTGACAACTAGAAATTTTAAATCAAACTCTTGTTGCTCCAAGTAGTCCATATCGAAGCACCTGATAAAACATTGATCTGCGTTGATAAACTGGACACGATCAAAAATATCTTACTGTTTAAAGGTATCATTCAGGCAAGCAGTGCTGTTGGAAAAAGTATTTGCGCCCTTACACGGTCCTTGTTTTTGCTTTTTCGTCACACTTAAATGTTCAAACAAATTTTAAACATAAGAAAAAAAGAACCTAAGTCAATACAAAAGCCAGTTTTTTACTGATTTTCTTCTTAGGGGGAAAAAAGCTATCCAAATTAACTTGGCCCTTGGTGACAAATTAATTCCCCCTAAATTTAACAACTGGTCTTGCCATCAGGTGTTTGCTATAACTTCCACAAGTCCTTTAAATTGACGATGAGGAATTTTGGCTCATTGTTTGTTGTAGAGTTGTTGTTTCTTTTTTTTTTGTATTAAATTCAGTCACATTGGGGAAAGTTTGGAATATGAAACGCCTGTTTAGGTCATGCCACAACATCTTGATCAAATGTAAGTCAAGAATTTGACTGGGCCACCTCAGAATCTTTACTTGTTTTTGAGTCATTCAGAGGTACCACTGTTTGGGCACTCTGGATCACTGGCCAGTCCAGCATCATAACCCAGGTGTGCTTGAGCATAGGTTTACATTTTCTGGTTGGCAGTTCGTCCAGTTCCTGAACCAACAAAGCACCCCAGACCTCAACACTGTTTCATGTTTTCTCCATTTGTGGATTATGGCTCTCACAGAAAAAAGCAATCAAGCTAGACTGCTAATATTCTAGATGCTAGCTTCCTTGTTGGCTACAGTTGTTAGCACTCTTAAGGTCACATTAAGGTCTTGCTTATGAATCCCTCAAGCTCTTTCTGCCTGGTGTTTGTTCTCCTTGTGCATAAGGAGATTCTCTCAGGGTACTCAAGCTTCCACCTACAAGTCAAAAATATGCATGCCAACTACTCTGTATGTTATGCCTAAAATACTGAACAGGTTGTTTTTTGTTCTTGATCAAATATTAAAAAACTAGTCTTACTCAGGTTAACTTTCTGCTCTAAATTTTTTTGATAATCTGAAACATTTGTGTCGCATAAACGCAAAAACAGAACAAGATACATTTTCACAGGACTGCATATCCAAATCAACAAAAGTGGGGCTACACCTGAAGACAAGTCCAGTTTCTGAATGACCACGCCAGAGTCCAAAACTTAATCTGACAGATTTCTATAGGGTCACCTGAAGAGGACCGTGTCCAAGTGATGTCCTAGCGTTCTGAAAAATGATGAGATCTTCTGCGAGGTAGAGAGGACAAATATTACCAAGTCAAGATGTTGAATGTTGATAGATTTTTATCAAAGACGATTTGATGCTGATATTTAATGTTTTTCAACAAAAGATTAGTTTAAGGGCCTGGGCACCTATGCTCCAACAGATAAGGTACTGTAGCTCGGATTGCTAAAGAAATAATGCTGGTTCGATCAAAGGGTGTCAGAATACACAGGGATCACCGTTTGTTACTTAAGGGGCTGCATAGCTGCAGACCAGTCAGCATGACCAGACCGACCACTATTCACCACTTGGAGCACCATCATGGTTGTGAAAATTAGAACTGGATCACAGAGCCATGAATGCAGACGATCTGATCTGATGAATCAAGTTCTCCTTCCCATTATGTGGATAACTAAGATGCAATATGAAGCAAAGCTGGTGTGATGCTTTGGGGAAAGCTCTCCTGGGAAACCCTGGGACCTGCCAGCTATGCGGATGTTACTTTGACACCATCTAGAAATTCTTGAAGACTATGGAAATTGTATTTCCTAAGAGTTGTGGCCTCTTAAAGAAGAATAATGAACCCTGCCACAAAGCAATAATGGTTCAGGAATGTTTTTTTCCCAACCCTGGTCCACAAGGCACACTGCCCTGCATGTTTTAGATGTTTCTCTGCTTTGGCACACCTGATTCAGATAATTGCAGTTCAAAAAAAGCCTGTAAATGAGCCATCAATTGAAATCAGGTGTGCTGAAGCAGGGAAACGTCTAAATTATGTAGGGTAGTATGCCTTGAGGACCAGGGTTGAAAAAACAGAACAAGCAAGCACCAGTTTAAGAAGATTTTGTGACCAAATTTTTCAGATCTTAATCCAACTAAGCATCTGCTGGATGTATTGGACAAGCTGGTGTGACTTATGAATGTCCCACCTTTTAACTTACAGGACTACAAGGATCTGCTGCTAACATTCTGGTGCCAGGCTGCATAAAAAGAATATAATTTTACTCTTTTACTCGCCTGGTGGAGAGAGAAAAGATTTCTCTGTTCTTGTGGAGTGATTTAAGGCATGTAGCCAGGAGGTCATAATCTTACACCTGACTGGACAGAAAGCCTTTGGGTTCTCCTGTGCATAACTGTGAATAAAAGATATCCTCACAATTGGATCAATTTGGAGAATATTTACAATGCAGAGAGGGCAAATATTACCAAGTCAAGCTGTGGTAGAATTGTACCAAAGAAGACTGAATGTTGAAAACAAATCGAGGTTACTCAGAGTACACGTTTGTAATTTAACAGATTTTAATATTAGATACTGGCTTTTTTGGATTTCAGCATTAAGTATCAATATTTAGGGTTGTATTAGATTTTCTTTTAGTGCCCGTTTGTGAGGTTTAAGATCATTAAGCACCAGTTATGTAAAAATATGACTAATCCAACCTTACAACAGAGCCCTTACACAAATATCTGAATTTAAGATGATCGTTTCCCCTAATCAAAACCGATCAAATAACCGGTTGACCAACAACCCAATTTAAAAGAATTGAATGCAGGTTTGTGCACAGATCCCACTTCAGTCCCGTGTGGAAAAGTGTAGATCAAAGAGGGACGTGAGCATAACCACAACAGGAAAAAGTTAAATAATAAATAGCGTCGTTTCCATCTAAAAGTCACTGATATTCACTATAAAAGTTTGCCTCACCTTGCTGGGAGAGTGTACAGCTGGTTCTGTTCTGTCACCAGGTGAAGTCTCTCTGGATCCTTGTTTTGGAACATCACTGAGGTGAATATCAAACAGTAATTTCCAGTAGAAAAGGAATTCCAGTGGGAAAAGAAAAGGTTTCACAGATTCAAATATACTCTTATCTCGTTGAAGCGTTGTTGTTTCTCCACTCGCAGAGGGAAATGGTTTGAGAGTTGCAAATATTTGCACCCATCCTACAAAACAATGGGTGCAAATAACCAACGCAGCCGTGTGCAAACTGCGACCCGTCTGAAGCGGAGACCCCGGGGGGGTGGAAGGAGGTGGCGGTTCAACATTTGGAGGATGCAGAAGTTGAAAACGCATTACGACAAAAACGACGAGAGGAACACTTGTGCAACTACAAATTTGCCTGTTTCTTGAAATCAGCTGTGTTTCATTGCACGGTGGTGAAACTTGTGATTGCGCCACTGAGGTAATCTCTGAGACCCATTTACCCACCTTCACGCAGCAGCAGCAGCCGACACTTGGCGAGTACACAAGCAGCTGGAAGTGCCGTGTGCGCCCATCCCTCGTGTGGGATCACAAGGTTTTATCCGTGGATTCCCCGAGTCACATTTATTTATTTTTATTTTTCTGAAAAAGCTTTGGGATATCTGACCTGGTCAGAAATGTTTGTTTTTTTTTAGCCAAATGCATGTTTGGTAATTCGTCAAAAACAGTAATAAAAATAATTTAAAAGAACAGTAATATGAAATATAAACTTTACATGCAAGAACTAGATGAGCAGAAATTCAAATTATTGCTTGTCAGTTAGGATGAGGAAATTGATTAATTGTGACCCGGATGTTGGAAAACACCCTGAACGGCCCCCGAAACACCAGGGGCCTATAAACGCTTGAATTTTACCACTTATTTTTTTACTGACATTGAGAATACTATTAAATTTAATTTGGCGGTTTTAGCAATGATCGATTAAAATATTTTAAAATGTTGAAAATTTAAATGTAATATTTCAAGACTTAAAGGAATTGGCGATTTTACTTTGTGAAAGTGCAAACAATAATCTTCATTGTTGGCCTGTTGCGTTAGCGTAGTTACAGTCTGATGCTACGAGTTTAATCTTTTAAGGTTGAACTCAGTGTGTTAACAAATGCAGCTCAGCCTATTAAACTTGGCATCTTCTCCCAGATTTCACCAAATCTGTATTGAAAGGCTGTAAGTGGTGGTGATTCTGGGCCCCAAATAAAACTTGGCTCAAGGCCCCACAGAACCTTGGGCCAGCCCTGATCAACCCCTCCCTCATATGGTTAATAAGGTGTCGACAATTTTCAAATTGTTTCAGTTTGTCTCTTTGCCAGTGATTTTGATGTTTTTCAAATGGATAATAAAATCAAACCAAATAAAAGTCTGCTTCTAAATACAAAACATGACTCGTATTTAATTTAATGTTTGTATTTTTAAACTACTATCAATTTGTAATTTGTTTCCTTGTCTTTCATTTCTGGTTCCTGATGAGAAAATCCAGTCGCCAAAGCATGCACAGATCGTCTGTAGGGGGCGCTTTTCAACAACTTACAAATATGGATGAGCACGAACATCTAAAATACATTTGTAAAAATGTTTTAGGTTTTAGGATTGGTATTTCAATTTTAACTCACTGTGAGCCATATATTGAGAACATTGTCTCACCGGTGATTTAATAGTTTTGTTATTGTAAGTATGAAATTTAAGCAAAATATAAAAAAGATATATAAAATTTAAATTTAAGCCCATTGATGTTTCACCACAATGAATGAAAATGATTTTTGTTTTAAGTAAACATTGTGTATTTTGAAACTAAATTCAAATAACCACTCATTTTTGGCTGTTAACTTTTTGTTTTTTGTTACTTTCTGTTATGAGAAAATCCAATTAAAACATGCAAATTTATGTGCACACATATATCCAGTCGGTATTCCTAATGCTTTGCAGTTTTATGTTATGGGACGAGTTTAAACTTTGTGGATTTGCACTGAATTACTCAATTTTAAAAAATGAACCGTTTGAAATAAAGAAAAATGTCGCCTCCCAACCGAAACATTTGTTCTCGAAATGAACACAAGGGGGCGACACTGAATCATGCCCCTGAAGCAATGTGCTTTTTAATGAACCAGAGTGTACTCAAAAAGTATGCTTATTTGTATTGATTTAATGTCTTAAGGGAAACTATGGGCTAAATATAGGGGTTTGTGTAAAGAACAAGGAAGAAGAAAACCTCTGCGTATGTTCATGCACAACATGAGATTATCAGAACACCATGCCAACAGATATACCGAGAGATACTAAAGAAGGGTTACCATGGGCGGTTCTAGACAGGGGCCAACGAACTGGTCCTGGCCCCTGTTATGGCCCCTGTACTAAAGACATAACACTAAATCAATATCTTATGTCAGTCCATTGTGGTGAAGAGAGAGCTGAGCTGAAAAGCGAAGCTCTCGATTTACCGGTTGGTCTACGTTCCTACCCTCACCTATGGCCATGAACTATGGGTCATGACCGAAAGAACGAGATCCCGGATACAAGCGGCTGAAATGAGCTTCCTCCGTAGGGTGGCCGGGCACTCCCTTAGAGATAGGGTGAGGAGCTCGGCCATCCGTGAGGAGCTCGGAGTAGAGCCGCTGCTCCTCCACATCGAGAGGAGCCAGTTGAGGTGGCTCGGGCATCTATACCGGATGCCTCCTGGACACCTTCCTCGGGAGGTGTTCCAGGCACGTCCCACTGGGAGGAGGCCCAGGGGACGGCCCAGGACACACTGGAGGGACTATGTCTCTCGGTTGGCCTGGGAACGCCTTGGGCTCCCCCGGAGGAGCTGGAGGAGGTGTCTGGGGAGAGGGACGTCTGGGTGTCTCTGCTGAGTCTGCGGCCCCCGCGACCCGGTCCCGGATAAGCGGAAGACGACGAGTACGAGTATCTTATGAAAATATACGCTGGCACAGAAACCGAACCTGATTGGTGCCTTGGACCAATTTCTTTTTTTTTTTACCGTTACAGTTTTAATTTACCAGTAAATTAAAAATTAAGGTGTTGCCCTTTTTGCTTCAGCTGCATTGAGGTAGGATCACAGTTGTCATCTGCTAGATCAGGGGCCTGCAACCTGCAGCTCCAGAGCTGCAAGCGGCTCAATTAATGCAATAAACGATTAAATATTGCCCTGTTTTTTCTTTTTGTTTCATTCTTTTGTTCTGTGCCCCCATGAAAAAACACTGGCCCCACCCTGGGAAATTTGGTTTAGAACCGCCAATGAGGGTTACACAATTATGTTTGCTACATATTGAAAAGTCACTGTTTAAAAGTAAGGCACTATGTTCAGATAACTTCTACCACCGTCATTATATCAGCAATAAGGAATGGCAATGGTCAGACCAACACAAAGTTGAGAATAAATGAAAAGTGGAAGAAAAATTGCGTTTTGTGCATTTGCAAACAGTGAAAACATTGAAGAACCACCTTTCTCTGCCACTGACAGGTGCAGGTCTTTCAGGGAATGTCTCTTCCAGCTTTGCACAACTGGAGAGTAAAATTAGGTGCCCATTTGTCTTTGTAACATAGCTCAAATTCAGTCAGATTAGACAGAGGGCAATTTTCAGCAATTTACACACATTTTCAAGTCCGGCCTGGACTTTGACTGGGCCAATCTTACACATTATTATGCAGGTTTGGCTGTATGTCCTGGTAAGTGAACCTCTGCCCTGGTGTGTAGTGAATCTATATAATTTATTAGTTTCACTTTCTGAAATAAGTGACAAGCAATATTTAACTTTTTCATGATATTCGAAGTTTTTGAGTTGTACCTGTACACTCCAGTCAGTATCAGTCAGTTTCAGTTCCAACTCAGCTTCACCAATTATAAACAATTTCAGCAAACTGAGACTCAATAAAACTGTGATTTATTAAAATGTTTCTAACCTGAAAAACCCTGCAAATTTCCTCACTGTTACCCCCTTGAGCCATCATGGGACACAAACTGATTTCACAGCCCTGAGCAGAGCTACTTTCTCTGACCTAAATCCTCATCACTTTTAAGAGCAATGTTAGGAAAATTACACATTTACACAATAAGTCTTTAAAGGAGTCTTTTTTACTCTATTTGAAAGCTGGTTCAATTGCTCTTTTGAACGACTCTTAAAGTGGAATCAGTCTAAGTCTCAAAATAGCTTTTAGTGACTATTTTGGTTTCCTACTCTCCAAGAAAGACGTTCTGTGTTTTGTTGCCAAAGTGTCTCTGAACAGACAAGAGGTGGGTTGCCAAGGGCTGCAGGGAGGGAGGAAGATGGCATGGGAACAGTTAGTTACACATGGCTGTTCTCGCTGTTCTTTTGACGTAACTCACAAAACAAGGGACAGGAGCTCCAAAAAAGCCCCTCTGTTTTCAAAGTTACACAAGTGCTGTCGTCACAGCAACCACTAACCTCCTCCCTGTCCTCTCCTAATCATTACTGAGCGTGTGCATCTGATTAAAGCGGTGAACGACTGCAGCCCAGACAGCTGGACAATGCACCGACGTCATACCAGCTCAGTCACATTTGCCTGTTCAGTGACGACATTTAGCTATTTTTTGCCAAAAAAAAAGTTGCAGGGATCACATTTTAAAGAGAGAGAGAGAAAAGATGGAGACAGCAGAGGGTGAGGTGGGGGAGCGGAGGAGAAGAAATAAGTTCTTCATAAGTACTCAGGTCCCCCTGGGATGTCATAGCAGACACTGAGAGATCAGACAAGGCTGTTTACAGCTGCTCTTCAACAAGACACTCCAGAGGAGACATAAAAACAGAGGATTTCACTAACATGATGGAAGTGGTCCTGACCAGACTGCGGGACTTCTCCTGCAAGTCCTCAACGTTTGATGACTGCACACCTTCGGAGGATAGTTCACGAACGGAGGCTAAGAGCCACTCTTACCCCCACAGAGGGGCGTGCACAGCTGGAAGAGAAGGCAGCAGATTGGACATAGGGAGCGCACTGGCCTGGCTGCGAATGGAGCTGGTAAGTCTGGGTGAAGTCTGTGGTTTCTAAACCATGAGGCAGAGCAAGAAAGTAACCAAACAATGCAAATCTTACGGTTTTTTGCAATGATAATTTTGTAAAGCTGGACTCAAACAAGCTCAGACTTATGCCGAAACAGTTTTGAATTAATCAAATCAGATATTATAGCATCTATAAGGATTGTGGATACTGGAATAGGACTGAAAAGCTGCTTTTCTGGGGTGTTGTGTCCAAATACTGCCTCCATGTTCTACATAGAAAAATTACACCAAACTATGACACTACATTCACTTTCCAACCAACTCTGACCCTGAACCCGCTGAAGAAAGGCATCCACACATCACGTGACTGTCACCACCATGCTTCACTGTGGAAATTGTTTTTTCAGGATGTTAGTCCAAACGCAACGTACATTTGATCTGATCCTCCACATGTATTTTGTACCAATTTAACTGTGTTTTATAGTGATTAGCTGCTTTGGATCATTATATCATGGTCAGCTACAAGGTCTGGATTGAATCGGAGTTAAAAAGCAGACGAAGTCCAAATAAAGACTGCCGAAAAAAGCCTGCAGAACTACTGATCAATTCCACTTTAAAAGCTCTAAGACCAGTGATTGCAGGGACCCCTGAAATGACCACGATCACTGGTATCCCTGAAAGACAAGGTGGGAAGTTCTGAACTGAGGTGACCATGGTAAAAGGCTGATTTTCTGTCTAAATTACTAATTTTTGTGTCGATTAGGCCAAATGATTTGGATCAAATGACGACCCATTTGCAGTTTTCTGGTAGAAACCACCCAATGTTCTTTTTTAAAACATCTTGGTATTTCAAATAGTTCATGATGACAACCACTCCTTTGGAAGATTCCCGCAGAATCACAGATCCTCCACAATACCTAACAGTGGAAATGTGGGGCTTTGTTTCACTTTAGACAACAGCAGCAACACTGGGGCCAAGAAATGCAAGTAGAGCCAGGTGGCACCACAAAACATGGACCGTATGGTTAGGTGAGGAGTGCTCTGAAATTTCCTTCTTGACCTTGGGAAATAACTGCTTAAAGCACAAAGTCATGGTCTATTTTCCATATGTTGCGTGATATTCATGAGCAAATGGAGTTTGATTCACCTTTACATGATGTTGAGATGTCAGATTCTGTCTCTACATCAAGAAAGAAACATTTTGAAAATGCAGGATCATTTAGATTTAAAACAAACATCAAATTAAACTTAAAATTTTAAGGGAAAGAGGACAACATATCAAATCTCAAACCTGAGCTGTTTTAGACATGGACTAAGTTTTTTAAACCTTGATGCCTGCAGCACATCAGAACTATAAATCCAGCTTAAATGTTAATATCTTCATTTCTGTTGCAAGTGAAAAAATTGTGGAGCAAACAAAGAAGCTTCTTGATTGAGTCTTTTTACTCAGCAGTCCAGTAAACTCTCTCTCTCTCACTCTCTCACTCACTCACTCACTCACTCACTCACACACACAGAGTGTCCAGCACAGTGTTTGAAAGGGACCAGCATCTGGCATAATGAGGTGAAACCCAGCAGGCCCCCCGCCTCCACGCGTAAAGTTCATGTTTCATCTCTGAATCGCTGAGGTTCTAACAAAGGCAATAAGACCAGCATCTTTCAGCCGGAGCACAGAGTCTCTAACTGGAGCTGTAATTAACACAGAAAAGAAATGCAGATCGGCCCTCCATGTTTTTTGTTCAAGACATTCCTGAATCCTTTAAAGCCAACTTGAATTTTGTGAAGCTCTGAAAATCGTGTTTTACAGTGGCTTTAATTAGATGGCCTCTTATAAAAAGAAGTGACATTTACATTTGAAGGAGAAATGGCTCAAATGCTCCTGTTTGCACAAAAGACGTTTTTAGTTTGATCAGGAAGAAATCTGGTTCCCTTAAAACTGTATTTTCAGATATTTATCCGCCTTTTTAGGTCAACAAGTCTAATCTGAACTTGCTCCTCCTCTGTGTGCAGATGGAGATGCGTTCCCAGGACCAAGCTTTGATCCGGCAGCTTATGGAGCTTCATTCAGGCATCCAGGAACTGAAGCAGGAGCTGTCTGAGGAGGATACAGATGAGGAGGAGGAGGAGGAGGAGGGCAGCTACTGGGATACTGATAGTGAAGGAGGAAGCAGCAGCTTTTACCCCAACATTTTCTGTCAGAAGATGTCTCAGACCTTTTACACAGGGGGTTCAGCTTTAAAGGTTGTCCACAGGAGAAGCTCTGTGCCCTAAAAAGGGCCGACTTACAAATGTAAACTTTGGAAGAAAATGTCATTTTTGAAAAGTTTTCTTGTGATTTGTAAAGGTGACAGGGTAGAGTAGGGTAAATACCTTTAACCATATGTCTTTAATGAAAGTGTTAGTTATATCATGTCCAAAACTACCAATCAGAATAAAAGATGATCATCATTGGCTTGACAGTCATATTGATTTCGGAGAAGTTTTCAGTGCCCGAGTCCAGTCCTCTAGAGGTACTATCCTGCAGCTTTTGGATGCATTTTTCTCCAACAACCCTGAATCAAGTAAATGGCTCATTACCAGGCCTCTGCAGAGCTGAATGACATGCTGATGAGGGGATTCAGCCATTTGATTCAGGTTTGTTGGAGAAGTGATGAATCTAAAAGCTCCAGGACAGTAGCTCTTGGGGACAGGACTTGGGAACACCTGCTATAGACTAACAATAATCATTTGGCATGGGCCCAATAATATTAACTTATGGACAATGCTTAAAAGCTGAGTCCATGCCAGGAAGGAAACCAGTCTGAATAAGTTTCACCATTTTTGCTAAGATCAACCATTGGGCCAGAATTATGCCAGAAGCTTGTTGATGGCAGCAAAACAAATATATTTTCCCAACAACTTGCTAAGGGACTGATCAATTGTTAGTCATATTAGTCAAATTCAATCTCTTAACTCTACAATAACCTCCAGTTTTTAAAACTCACTTAAATTAGTTCTTTTGTAATAAATCTAAATAATTTAATTGCATATTTAAAAGCTCAAAATTGATACGAAATCCCTGATGAGTGGACATAAAATTCTGACCAGCCCTGTAGATACCATTGTGGCTTAAAACACAACTTTTCAGACCAGATTTTGTTATTATTTTTGAAATGTTTAGGGAAACTCCTCCCTTTGCTGCTTTGCAGAGTTTTGGCTTCAGATTTTAGCTGACTTTTGTCAGCCAGCTTTTTGTTTTGCTTTAGCAGAATAAAATCTCTTGCATAAACAGATGCCAGCATAAACTTGAGGGGATTTTTTGTTGGTATGAGCAAGCAAGAACCTAATACAAAGCACATTTTTAAACAAAACGTATAAAGTTAAAGAAATAGCTTAAAGAAGCACTTTAAACATTTACTATCATGCAAACTCCTAATTAAAGGTTTTATTTCAGTGCAGTTGTCTTGAATTGTAGCATGACTGCTGAACAGAGCATCTGATTGAGAACCCACAGCCCTTGCTGCTCCTTCGTCATGTTTTCCAAGAAATGACGGAAACACCCCAGAGAGATCCCACCTGAAACTGGCCTTAAAGGCAGTCCTTTTATTTTAGTTGTCAACATTCAGTTACGCGTAGATGTTAGCACTGGTCCTGGGTTTGAAACCTGGCCAGGTCCGTTTGCATGTGCGGGTTCTCTCAGGGTACTCCGGCTTCCTCCCACAATTCAGAAACATGCATCTTAGGTTATATGATTTCTCAAGATTGCTTTCTTATATCAGTGTGTGTGTGTGTGCATGGTTGTTTATCACGAGTGTCTCTGTGTTGCCCTGTGAAGGACGGGCAGCCTGTCCTGGGTGTACCAATGACCGCTAGATAGAGGCACCAGCCCCCTTGTGACCCTGCTTAAGTAAGTGGGTTTAGACAATGGATGAATGGACATTCAGTTAGTTGCATTTTGCCATTTATGCCACTGGGTGTCAGTATAGGGATCCCTACAGAAAGGCACTTATTCCCTAACTTGTAAGACTAGAAAGAGTAACTTAGGTACGGGAGTTTGGGGGCAGATTTTAGCAACATAAAATAATTTTTTTTTATGTAAACATCTTGAGGCTGGTTATTTAATGTACCATGTCAATGTTTTTCTTATATACTGTAATTTATTATTTTAATTTTAATCTCTCCCCAGTTTAATACAGTATGTTTGCATGAAATATATCTGAATTGGAAAATAGTGGGAAATTATTCTACATATAAATATTATTATTATTAGCTAAACATCTTTTTGTGAGATAATCTTGAACATGCTTTTCTACTTTCTACCTGTTTTGCTCTGATTTTATTTGCTTGATAAACCAACCAACCACAGGCCTGCCCTACATGAATGATGGACGGCTGATAGACGGTGTGAAGGCTGGGTCGTCTGTCTTGTAGAGCAAGAAGTCTTCTGAATTTTATTTTTTATAGTATGCTGACCGTTGAACCAATGCATTGTTTCCCTTCCACTTCACAATTATGTGCCTTATTGCTGGTCTACCACAGAACATCTCAATAAATTGCATGTAACTTTATTTGTCAGGTGATAAAATGTGAAAGACGTTCAAGGACTATGAATGTTCTTATAGTATGACTCTGTCCATGACTTTTATTGTTAGTCATTAATCTTGTCTGTGACTGAGTCTAGAACTGCTGCCAGTTTGCTAATAGCACATACAGAAAAAAGTTAATAAACAGAATTTGCTTGAAGGAAGGAAGGTGTGGATGAATTTAATCTCTCCTCTGATTTATGAAGTCGGCTCAAAAAAGAAGCTGACACAAAGATGCTGGACAATTTATTTATTGTGCCTCAACCTTACATTCATTAAACTTTGTTATATATGCTTTACAGAATCTAGACAGCTGTCTTCAGAACAACGCTGCAAAGTGCAAAACATTTTTAGGTGTTTTATTTTACCGTGTTACTGTCCATGCAGCAGGGCTACCAGCGTCTACTTGCTCCATGTAATTCCGTTGTCAGTTTTAAGTCCTTCCCAGATAAGAAGCAGCATTGTGGAGTCCGCTCACTGCTGATCGTCCCCTTGCACTTCCAACCCCCCAAAACTCTCCCTCCTCAGTCTTTGGATCTCTGTGTTGAGCCCCAGCAGCGTCTGAGCCAGCTGGAGGTCCTGAGTTCGCATTTCCAGCTGCATGACAACAGGGAAAAGTCACAATTTATACAGGCCCAAAGTTGTTACTATTAAATGCATTAATAAGTGGCCAATTAAATAGGTATTAATGCAACAATTTCAATTCAACTGAAAATACGCATAATAAATAAATAAATAAATAATAGTTTTTAAAGAGGAAAGGATTTGTTGAGCTCAATTATCTCTTTTGAAAGAGCAAGCGAGCCATAAATAAATATTTTTATAAAATACTTAATAAATATCAATAATATTTTAGTTATTCAAGCCAAGATGAATTAAATGAAACACTCATATTCAATAACTAAATAGAAAAATACAATTAAAACATTAAATAAATTATTAAATATTTCAATGATTTAAAGTTTGAATTATTTTTAAAATTTATATTTTTAATTTAATAAATCTTTTAAACATGTAAGAATATTGATAAATATGTTGAGTTCTTAAATGAGCTTATTTATTTTTTTATTTAAATTATGACTAAATAATTTGTTAAATACTAATTTATATGTATGATTATTCAAATACATTTTAATAAATGCATTAATAAACACATCTTAATAACGATGATGCATTTATTTATAGAATGTATTGATGACATTTAGATTTAAATGATCACTCATATAAATATTGGTTAAAATTATTTAGTGATCATTTCATTTTTTATTACATAAATATGAGAAAATTATTTATTTCAATTTGAATTAAACATATAACAAAAGATGTTAAAGTGTTTATTTGAAACTTTCTGGACAAGATGAAGTTGAATCTGTTGTACGCTGAATGAAAATGTTAAAGCTCACCAGTTCGGATCTCAGCCAGGTTATAGCTCCATCTATCTTCGCCCGCCTCAGCTCCTCATTCGCCTGGTGACTCCTCCCGATGCTGATTGACCTGGAGCTGCAGGCAGACTCCTGCAGATCTCTGGGCTCTGTGGTCACCCTGAAGGCATGGATCAGTTTGTTCTTGACGTTCTCCAGAACCAAGGTGGACAACGTGTCCTCACTGTGACTGTCCCGGTCCATGCTTGGCTTGGTACCTCAGTACACTTTCTCTAACAAAGTAAAACCTGCTCCTCTTCCTCAGCTCTTCTGCTGGAGTTTGTGTGGGTCTCTCCCTTTGCCTTCCTGGTGCTAAAATAGCTTGTTTTGTCATTGTTACTATGGAGAAACACCCTTCTCCTTGCACCTCCCTCCTCCTCCTTTTGGTAACCCTAATAAGAATGGTGGAAGATCTTGAACAAAGACTATTGTTGCCTCCAAAAAGAACTGAAAAGACCCCCCCAACCACTGCCACCCCCACCTTTTTCCTTCCCAGCAAATCCAGCCCCCTTGCAACCCCGGTGAGAGAAATGTGCAGTGATAGAGCTCTCTTTAAGCTGAAAAGCCTGTGTGTAAACCTGTGTGTCTGCAGAAAATCAATCACCCCCTCCTCGCCTTTCCCCATGGACTTCTTTTTGCTGCATCTCCCTAAATAAGACCTGCTCGTCAGATTATAGCAGGCGAACAGGTTGAGCAAGCAGCAAACACAGCCTCAGTGTTGGCTGATTCAGAGGCACAAAGACTGTCCTGCGGTGAAATATAACCAGGCCTTTTGTCCTGAAGTTAAATCCATTCCCCTCTGAGTCTGTGGGATGGCTTCTGGCAACAGTGAGCAGACTTTTTCCCCTTCCTGACTTCTGTATAGAGATGAGACAGGCCTCCAGTGTGTCCAGCAGCAAAAAAAGAAAATAAGAAACACAAAAGATGTGGTATGTGGGCAGCTTTTATTCTTCATTCGTACAGTAATATGCAAAGACAGATGGACGACAGCGAAAGATGGAGGAGCAGTGCTGCTTGTCAGGGCTCATAAGATGTGAGCTATGGCTCTATTTGTGTTGAGTTCTGTGAAGCGTGAGAAGATGTTGGAGGGAGCAGGGTCATCGGTTTTAAAGGTCAAGGCGACAGCGCGACACTTCACAATAATGACAGCAGCAAAAGAGCCGTGAGTGACAGTGACTGAACCTCAGGTGCCAAATGAAGAGAAACGTCTCTTTTCCCAGGAAATGATGTTCCTGTATTCTCTTCATTGTTCCTATTAGGCAAGGGTCAGTGTGAGATTCTCATGGTCAGACAACATCCAGCAAATATTACACTTATAAATGTCTCAGATCATCACATGCATTTTATAATGAGACAAAGGCAACCTTAGAAAATACAAATACGTTTTTTTTTGTTTTGTTTTTTTTACAAATGATGATATAATTTATTAGGGGAAAAAGCCATCCAAACAAACCTGAGTTTAGTTTAATAGCTGGTTGTGACACCCTTGGGAGCAGCAAGTGCCATCAAGAGGAAATTTGCAGAACTGTTTTATTTCAGTCACAATGGATGGTTTTTGACCATTTAAGTTCATGCCAGAGCATCCCAATCAGATAGATGTCCAGACTTTGACTAGACCTCGCCAGAACTTTTTTTTTTGCCATTAAGAGGTGGATGTGCTGGTGTGCTCAGGATCGTTCTGCTTGAGCTTAAAGTTAAAAAGGAGATGGTTGGACATTCTCTTTCTCTTTGGGGATTTTCTGTTAAAGAACAGAGTCCATGATTCCATCAATTATCCAACTCCTGAAGAAGCAAAGCAGCCTCAGACCATCACACAATCCCACCATCATGTCTCACGCCAGATGTAAAGGGACATCTTCTAAAAAGGTTCACTTTTTCTCAACAGTCCACAGATTTTCCCAGAAGTCTGGAGACAAGACCTAGTTTTCTTTTTGTTGAGCAGTTGTTTAGGCCACAAAACTCTTCCATGGATACAGTTTCTTCCCCTTCTCTTTCTTATAGCTAAATCATAAACACCAGTCTTAGCTGAGACAAACAAGGCTTGCAAAGATTTTGATGTGGTTTGGATTATTTTGTGATCTCCTGGATGAGTCGCCAATCTGCTCTTTGAACAGTTTGGGTAGACAAGATTGATATAAATCAATGACTTTATTTCTTATCATTCCTGTCATATCTTTAGACTGGGACACGATTTGTTGCTGGTTTTTTAACCTTTAAACCTACTTCCTGCTGACAGACGGGTCCCATTTAGGTACTTTTTTGGTTCTACAGGTCAGACCATGATCTGGCCTGGATGTGTCTGGTGAAATTAAACCAAAAATGTGGTTAATCACATTTAATGCAAAATTTAACAAGGGGGCAGTCATATATTCAAATGTTCAAAGCTGCTGTTTGAATTTACTCTGGCTATCTTTGTTTGACATTAATAGTGTGACAAAAAAGCAAAAACAGAAATCTGCAAGGGGGGAAATACTTTTTACAGCTACACATGCTGTGCATGGTGTAGAAAAATTCAGCAAAAACTGGACACAGGACCTGAAAGATGCGCCATCACTCATTTGACCCTGCAGGCCAAGCATGCAAATATCTTCATGATTTTTCATAAAATCAACTGAAGAAATTAGAACAAACTTTGTCTTGATGATGTGCTGCTGGTAATAAAACCAGCAAAGATCCCATTTAAAATTGACTGTTATGTGTACAAATCTGGTTCATCTTTTATTAATAGGATGAATAGGATGAATGAGTTATAGGTCAAAGTGAAGGTGGTTTAACAAACATTAAACATTCCTTTGAACATGCTACTGGACTAAAAAAGTGGCAAAGCAGCAAAAGTCAAAGGAAAAACTATGAGAGACCATTAGAGAGCCTGAAGAATGACGGATTCTGACCAATTTAAAGATTGCAAGTCTAGATCATTGGAAGCAAAATACATTATAATGCCAAAAGTATTTAGTCATCTGCTTCCACACACATAAACTTCAGTGACATAAATTTTTAATCCAAAGGGATTCATATGTCAGCCCACCCTCTGCAGCCATAACCGCTTCAACTCTTCCGGGATTTCCACAAGTATAAGTCAGTGTTTTGGGGAATTTTTCACCATTCTTCCAGAAGTGCATTTGTGAGGTCAGACACTGATGAGATGCTTGCAGTCTCCGCTAAAATTCATCCTAAAGTTGTTCTGTCGAGCTAAGTTATGTTCTTCCTCACCAAACTCGCTCATTCTGTGTCATGTCTTTATGGACATGGCTTTGTACACTGTTGTATGATCATGCTGCAACAGGAAAGCTCCATCCCCAAACTGTTCCCACTATGCTGGGAGCATATAATTAACCAAATGGGGCAAAAAGGAAAACCAAACCTACCTACCAATGTGCCACAATCAGCTGATGCAACAGAAGTAGCTAAAGAAATATTCTGCTGAGTGAATGCAAACCTTTCTAACATGTCCCTTAAGTTTCAGTTGAGTTAAATGTTAGCTGTTTGTGTTGTTACAAGCTGAAGATAACATATGATCTGTAGCTTCTGAAAGTGTTGTTTCACTTATTTTACAGTGGAGTTGGAAGCTATGAACCAGAGGCTAGCTTCTGTGCTGTGGTTTCCACCTGAAACAGCTGTGATCTGATGTTAGAACAGCCTTGTTTGAGTTTACCTGCAGAATGGTTGTTTGACAGCATTTCCTCCTTTGACTAGGCCAAGGAGAGGCCATATCAGGTTTAAAATCTCATAAATTTCTTTTTAACTCCATATCAGGCCTGTTATTATTTATAGTTTGCATCCTCTTGTTGCCCAAAAAAGCCAAAGGTTTTTATTAATTTACCTTTTAATTAATGTGGAGTTGTTAGGTGTGAGAAGAATGAGAGTCTGATTAGTTTGTCATTTAACTTCCTTTATTTGTTCCTTTTACATAGAAATAAGTGGTACTGGAAAAAATAGGAACACTGTATCCTTGTTTTGAATGACTGGGGTAAGATAAAGCTTTTCACCTTCTTTCTTAGCTGTTGCTACCTTAAATATGTTTCACAACATAATCTAGTTCTTAGTGTAAACAGTACAGCACAACAAAGCTTTGAATGAAAGAAAAAAGAAGAGGCATAATAAATCCATAATCTCAGCTAAATAATGTCATGTTGAACACATCGAGTAGTCCGTCTGCTGCAGCTGTATGTTCTGCATGTTCTGTTCTGTCCTGGACAGACGGACTGAGGAAGTTCTTCCTACATCTGTCCACACATGGTTACTCTAAAAGTCCAATAAAGGTTGCTAAACCTTTAAACTCTTCTAAACCTCCATGGAGGCAGAAAACAATGTGAACTGTATGTTCCATGGGCGGTTCTAGACTGGGGCTAATTCCCCATGTAGAACTGGTCCTGGCCCCTGACCTGTCATTTTAGTGTGGGAGGTTTCATGGCTAAATTGGACCAGCCTGGTAGCCAGTCTTCATTGATTGCACATTGCACCAGTAAGAGCAGAGTGTGAAGGTTCAATTAGCAGGGTAAGAGCACAGTTTTACTCAAAATATTGAAATGCACACAACATTAAGGGTGACATACCAGAGTTCAAAAGAGGACAAATTGTTGGTGCACGTCTTGCT
This sequence comes from Crenichthys baileyi, assembly GCA_036173005.1. Lineage (NCBI taxonomy): Eukaryota > Metazoa > Chordata > Actinopteri > Cyprinodontiformes > Goodeidae > Crenichthys > Crenichthys baileyi. The sequence continues at coordinate 575,371 of JAHHUM010000025.1, forward strand.
GGTGCATCTGTGACAAAGACAGCAAGTCTTTGTGATGTATCAAGAGCCACGGTATCCAGGGTAATGTCAGCATACCACCAAGAAGGACGAACCACATCCAACAGGATTAACTGAGGACGCAAGAGGAAGCTGTTTGAAAGGGATGTTCGGGTGCTAACCCGGATTGTATCCAAAAAACATAAAACCACGGCTGCCCAAATCACGGCAGAATTAAATGTGCACCTCAACTCTCCTGTTTCCACCAGAACTGTCCGTCGGGAGCTCCACAGGGTCAATATACACGGCCGGGCTGCTATAGCCAAACCTTTGGTCACTCATGCCAATGCCAAACGTCGGTTTCAATGGTGCAAGGAGCGCAAATCTTGGGCTGTGGACAATGTGAAACATGTATTGTTCTCTGATGAGTCCACCTTTACTGTTTTCCCCACATCCGGGAGAGTTACGGTGTGGAGAAGCCCCAAAGAAGCGTACCACCCAAACTGTTACATGCCCAGAGTGAAGCATGGGGGTGGATCAGTGATGGTTTGGGCTGTCATATCATGGCATTCCCTTGGCCCAATATTTGTGCTAGATGGGCGTGTCACTGCCAAGGACTACCGAACCAATCTTGAGGACCATGTGCATCCAATGGTTCAAACATTGTATCCTGAAGGCGGTGCCGTGTATCAGGATGACAATGCACCAATACACACAGCAAGACTGGTGAAAGATTGGTTTGATGAACATGAAAGTGAAGTTGAACATCTCCCATGGCCTGCACAGTCACCAGATCTAAATATTATTGAGCCACTTTGGGGTGTTTTGGAGGAGCGAGTCAGGAAAGGTTTTCCTCCACCAGTATCACGTAGTGACCTGGCCACTATCCTGCAAGAAGAATGGCTTAAAATCCCTCTGACCACTGTGCAGGACTTGTATATGTCATCCCCAAGACGAATTGACGCTGTATTGGCCGCAAAAGGAGGCCCTACACCATACTAATAAATTATTGTGGTCTAAAACCAGGTGTTTCAGTTTCATTGTCCAACCCCTGTACATATATATACATACACACATATATATATACACACACACACACACACACACACAGTGAATGCACCACAGCTGCACAGTAGCTTGGCTCACAGCTCCTCCCTGCTGAGAGCTAATGTGTTTTTCTTTAACGGCATCTGTCTGCACAGAGCGAGAAGCACAAGATGTTGTGGGGTTTCAGTCCTGTAAACTGTTGAGCTGAGTAGATTCAATGCATTTTTGTTGAAGAATATCCTGGCTGTTTTTTTTTTTCCATAGTCGTAGAATCTGCTGCTACAGTCTGAGCTGTTCCTTCCATGGACCGGACTAGGAACCACCTGAGATGTTGACGTAGGACGTCTCCAATGTGAAGGCCACCTGGTTCCCTGGAGGGTGGTAGGACAAAAAAAAAGGATTCCCAATTTGTTCCACGGATTTCAAATTTTTTGTTTTTTTGAGATCTCAGACAATTTTTATTGCTACTTTTTGGGTCAGATCTGATACCACAAACAAAAAACACGCAAAAAACTGATGCATCAGAATTATTAGAAACTCAACTGAAATACAAACCAAAAAGTGATGAACAGTGCACTCAGCTGAAACGGAAAGTATTATTTAGTGTACCTTGCACCCTGCATATCTGGGTGCTCTATTTCATACACCTGTGGAAGTGATAGGAACACCTGAATTCAATGATTTGGGGAAGTGGCATATTATTTCCGGAAATAGGAAATAGTGTTTAAAGAAATAAAGGATTACTCAGGACAATTGTATGGTATTGTGTAAAAAGCCATAAAATCCTAAAACTACGACCTCGATTTAGGCAAAAAAAGCATACTTCCAATTATTTAGCACAATTATGTTGTAGTAAATCTTACTAAAATAAATATAAAATGATAATACAAACAAAATTCATACCTAAAAGCTTCATAGAACAAATAAAAACATTAAATAGACTGTCAAGTCAAAAAATTATTATTCTAACAATGTACAGCTTTTTAGTGACATTCTGTGCAAAAATTTTTATTTTAGATTTTTTTTCCCCTGGTATTATATGGTTGTTTGTAATATTAAAATAGAAATACTGCAAATTCTAAATGTTTAGTTATAAAAATAATTTTTATTTACACAATAACCCAGCTGGACGGGTGGCCATTTCACATTTTCAAAACGGCAAAACAGTTTCCGAAAATGTTTCAGCACGTTTGTGTGAGAACTATTAAGTATCTTAAAATCGGACTGCTTATTGAAACATAATCTCTCTTTTTGTCCACTTCCCAATGCAGAAAGATCGATTTAATGATATTTGAGGAAAAGTAAATTAGAATTTAAAGCGATAAGAAAAACACTTGTCGTGGCTTCCATTATTTTCAACATGATGCTTTGCTGCCCCCTATTGGTGAATGTTTTTCACTTTCATGTTATAGTGAGCAAACATGAAGCTGTGTCCAACATGTTAACAGTCCAACATAATTAACCAGTTTGTAAGCAATATCAGGTGGCATCGATAAATGTGTTGTTCTTGGCTTATAAAATGCTGGACTGGATCTGATTTATAATAATCTATGAACTATGCTGTCAAGATGAAATTACCCTCTAGTTAAATCATAAATAAATTGTGATTAACCACATTTGTTTGGTTCAGTTTTACAAGTTAAGGTCTCACATTACTGTCAGATGTTTAAAAAAAATGTTGCTTAAACAGAACCTATCCAACAGCATGAAGTAGGCTAAAAAAAAAAAAAAAAAAAAAAAAAAAAATCAGACCACTAATAATGTCCCAATCTAAAAAGGTTTAAGAACAGATGAGAAACAAGTGAATGACATCAGTCTGGAAAGGGTTCAAAGCCATTTGAACTTCTAAGGCTCTGGGACAACAGGGGAGTTGCCAGCTTACCAAAAATACTCCAAGAGCACATTGACGACTCATCCAGGAGGTCATTAAAGAACCCAGAACATCATCTAGAGAACTTCAGGGTTCTGCACTTGGGTCTGGACGAAGACTGGAAGGAGGATATTTCTCCTGGAACCTCCTAACCTTATGCTGAATGTGGAGTTGAGTGACAGGTTGAAGGAGCAGCTTACTGTTTGGCGATGAAGATGGAGGTCCAGGGAATCTGAGTAACTCTCCGAGTCTGAGATTGACAGGTTGGTTGTGTTTGAGGGGTTGTGCTGGCAGAGCATTAGTTTGTCCTTCTCCAGAGTGAAGCAGATAGAAGAGCCACGGCAGACTGAGGGGGACAGGAAGGAAAGATGGATTAGCGAGCAGCAGTGTGCCTAGGATCCAGGAGGACGGAGGGGCAGTGGTCCAAGGAGGCGGAGGAACACCAGCCACCGAGGTAGGAACCCACCACAGGCTGCAGAAACAGTATCCTGGAAGCAAGGAGACAAATGGATGATCAGAGATTGAAATTCCTAATGAAGAGGTCATCAAGACCAGGTCTGATTCCCACACTATGTGAGCAAGCAATCTGGTGTCTCTCCTCTTAAGCACCTCCTGATAAGCTCAAGGAGCTGCAGCTGCGGAGCCTGCTAGTCACACCTTGCTGGAGAGATGAGAGAGAACAACAAAGAAACACAACACGAACTTATACAATGCCCAGAGAGTGTAACAATCTCACATCTGCCAAAACACATCTTAGATCCCCAAGACCTTGGGAAAATATTATTTGGACTAATAAGGCAGAGGTGGATCTTTTAGAAAATGTGGATCCTCTTAGATCTGGTGTAAAACTAACAGCATTTCATCATAGCGACAGTCAAACGTGGCGGTGGTAGAGTGATGGTCTGGGGCTGTTTTGCTTCATCAGTACCTGAATGACTTACCGTAATTGATAGAACCATAAATTCTGCTCTCTACTAGGAAATCCTGAAGGACATTGTCTGGTCATTAGTTTGTGACTTTGAACACACCTGGGATATGCAGCAGGAAAATGTCCCAAAGCACATAGCAACTCCGCCTCCAAATGGTAGGAAAAAAACTATTTTGCAATGGCCTAGCCAAAGTCTGGACTTAAATCTGGTTCAGGTGCTGTGACAGGGCCTTAAACAGACTCTTCATGCTGAAAAGCCCTTTAGATATGGCCAAAATGGACCAAAGTTCCTCTATGTAAAAGAGTCATACTCGGTAATCACAAACTTTTGATTTCACAAAGAAAGAAACATTTTTAACTGCACTGTATATTTTGGACATCTGCAAGATAAAAGTATGTATCAGCCACATTTAATTGAGGATAGCCTTACACTTCAGCGGTTTGGAAAACTAGGGGGATTTTGGTGGATGATGTTGAACAGGTGCGCAGCTCAGCATCCCTCCCTGCATCTCCCTCACATCAGCACCACTCCGCATGCTGAAGAGGCTTCAAACCCGTCCACACTGCACAAGAAGAAGGGACGCCATCTTGGCAGTTTTACCTCCTAGAGGAGAGGAGGGCTGAGACCCGCAGCAGCGACCGCACGGCGCCACAAAAAAACGCCGAAAGGCATACGAAGCCTACACGGTGAGTCATCAATGTTTTATATGAGCTGCTGATAATAACTGTGTGAATTATGAAGCGCTAGCTCCGGGTTTTGTCTCTGCGCATCGTCACCTGTTGGGATGCAGCATTCACAACTGCTGCGGTTCAAATTTAATACTCGGTGTGAAAAGTCCGCAGGAATCCTGTTTATCGGGTCATTATTGTGTGTAACGTTACTGATTCATTGCTTTCTGCAGAGATAAACAACAGCCAGGCACAGCGGTTTCATCATACTGCTGCAGGTGCATCATACCTGACAGAGTAAAGCAGGAGTTTTATTATATAATCACAACACATTTCCATCTTAAATTGCCTTCATGGTAAAAAAAAAATGTAAAATTCAAAACTTATTTAATCTAAATTAAGTAAAAGTGGAGCCAAATGGTTAAACAGTGTGTGGGAATAAAGTAGTCATGTGCTGCTCATCAGATGCACTTGTTTAAGCCAGAGGTGTTCAAAGTGCGGCCCAGGGGGCCTACTGTGGCCCTTGGAATGATTACGTAAGCCTCTAACCAGAACTCATAAACATTGTAAAATTTGGCCCCACTGCACAGGTAGTTTATACAAATACATGAATGATGCAGTGATGCAAACTACATAATTCATGATGCAAACTCCAAAACACACAAACACAAAGAACCAATGCAACAGAAAACGCTGCAAAAGGAAAACGATACAATCACAGAAAATAGACAGAAGCAAACAATGCTTAAAATATGAAAACAGCAAATAGCAAAAACAAGTTTAAAAGCCATGTAAAGTTAAGCAGATGGACACTTTTTGTAATTTTTAGGGCAAGATTTTCAAACAAATATATAACCCCAATTCCAATCAAGTTGGGGTGTTGTTTAATATATAAATAAAAATGGAATACAATGATTTGCAAATCCTGGTCAACCTACACTACTAGAAGTTTTAGAACGCCTTTTTCATTTAATGGTTTTCTTTATGCTATGACTATTTACAGGGATTGGACAATGAAACTGAAACACCTGTCATTTTAGTGTGGGAGGTTTCATGGCTAAATTGGACCAGCCTGGTAGCCAGTCTTCATTGATTGCACATTGCACCAGTAAGAGCAGAGTGTGAAGGTTCAATTCTCAGGGTAAGAGCACAGTTTTGCTAAAAAGTATTGAAATGCACACAACATTATGGGTGACATACCAGAGTTCAAAAGGGGGACAAATTGTTGGTGCACGTCTTGCTGGCGCATCTGTGACCAAGACAGCAAGTCTTTGTGATGTATCAAGGGGCCACGGTATCCAGGGTAATGTCAGCTCCCACCAAAAAGGACGAACCACACCCACAGGATTAACTGTGGACGCAAGGGGAAGCTGTCTGAAAGGGATGTTAAGGTGCTAACCCGGTTGTATCCAAAAAACAAAAAACCACGGCCCCAAATCACGGCAGAATTAAATGTGCACCTCAACCTCCAGTTTCCAAAAGAACTGTCCGTCGGAGCTCCACAGGGTCAATATACACGGGGGGGCTGCTATAGCAAAACCCTTTGGTCACTCATGCCAATGCCAAAACGTCGGTTTTTCAATGGTGCAAGGAGCGCAAATCTTGGGCTGTGGACAATGTGAAACATGTATTGTTCTCTGATGAGTCCACCTTTACTTTTTTTCCCCACATCCGGGAGAGTTACGGTGTGGAAGCCCCAAAGAAGCGTACCACCCGACTGTTGCATGCCCAGAATGAAGCATGGGGGTGGATCAGTGATGGTTTGGGCTGCCATATCATGGTATTCCTTGGCCCCCAATACTTGTGCTAGATGGGCGGGTCACTGCCCAAGGACTACCGAACCATTCTTGAGGACCATGTGCATCCAATGGTTCAAAAATTGTATCCTGAAAGGGGTGCCTGTATCAGGATGACAATGCACCAATACACACAGCAAGACTGGTGAAAAGGATTGGTTTTATGAACATGAAAATAAGTTGAACATCTCCCATGGGTGCACAGTCACCAGATCTAAATAATTGAGCCACTTTTGGGGGTTTTGGAGGAGCGAGTCAGGAAAACGTTTTTTCCCCCACCAGTATCATGTAGTGACCTGGCCACTATCCTGCAAGAAGAATGGCTTAAAAAACCCTTGGGCCACTGTGCAGGACTTGTATATGTCATTCCCAGAAGAATTGACGCTGTATTGGCCCCAAAAGGGGGCCCCTCACCATACTAATAAATTATTGTGGTCTAAAACCGGTGCTTCAGTTTTTCATTGTCCAACCCCTGTACATTGTACGTAGATTCTCACTGAAGGCATCAGAACAGTAAATGAACACATATACAATTATGTAGCAAACCAAAAATTGTAAAAGAACTTTAAATATGTGATATTTATCCTTAAAGTAGCCGCCCTTTGCTGTAATGTTATCCTTTGGCCGTCTCTCAATGAACCTCATGAAGACACCAAGAGGGCAAAGCAGTCATCAGAGCAAAGGGTGGCTATTTTGTTTAAATCTAAAAATGTTTAGAGTTATTTTATACTTTGTTTACTACTTAATTCCATGTGTGTTCATTGACAGGTTTGTTGTCTCTGGTGAGAATCTACTATTTAAATAGTCATGAAAATGAAGAGACCCATTAAGTGAGAAAGGCGTTCTAAAACTTTTCACTGGTAGTGTATATACAAGTGAATACACAACAAAGACAAAATATTTAATGTTCTAACTGATAAACTTTGTTGTTTTGCAAATATTTACTCACTTTGAATTTGATGCTTGCAATATGTTTTAAAAAAGCGGGGAAATTGGCATGTTTATCACTGTGTTACATCACCTTTTTTTAACAACAACAAAGAAGCTTTCAGGAACTGAGGACACTAACTGTTGAATTTTTTTCCCATTCTTGCTCGATGCACAACTTCAGTTGGTCAACAGTCTATTTTGCGCTTCATAATGCGCCACACGTTTTCAGTAGGAGACGAGTTTCAACTGGAGCCAGTGTGATTGTAGGAAAGGGATGCATTTTTTTCATTAGTATCCACAAAACATGTTTTTAGTTTGCTTGCTTGTTTGTTTAGTTGTTATTCTTTATCTGTTGTTCATGTGTTGTTTTTCTGTCTGTTTTGTTTCTTCTCTCCAGGTCCAACGCCTCCCCCCTTCCCCTTTTCCCCTGTGCTGACAAGGCGCTGAGACAATGTTTTATGCCCACTTTGTCCTCAGCAAACGTGGGCCGCTGGCCAAAATCTGGCTGGCAGCCCACTGGGACAAGAAGCTGACCAAGGCTCATGTGTTTGAGTGCAACCTGGAAAGCAGTGTGGAGAGCATCATCTCACCAAAAGTGATTTATCACCCTAATTACTTGCATAATTCCCGTCTAATGAGTTTGAAAGATGACATTTGTTGCCTGGAGTTTTCAGCTCGAAAATGCAGTCAGACTGGAGTTTTCCCTAAAACCTAATAATAATAAATAAGCTCTGTATCAACGTATTTTAAGTCTTACTGATTAACTTGGCCTTTATATATTTACAGTATAGTTAACTTCACTCCTTTCCCTTGCTTACATAAACACTGGGAATATGTTTAACAGTTCTGTCAAAAAGGTATTTGCCCCGTACAGATTTTTACATTTTTACTTTTATATTTACATTTTTAATAAGATTAGTTCAGTTTCACTAGCCGCACCCGGCTTATTAATGCCAGACCTGTAGAATCAAGAAATCCAACTGAAATCTGACTGAGATGCTGTAGCAAGGCCTTGAACAAATTAGCAAAGAAAAGTGGCCCAAAGTTCCTCCCCAAAAGACTCGCAGTTTTCCCCAACACGTGCCGCCCCAGGTGGTAGACGCAGTCATTAGGTTTAGGAGGCGATTACTTTTCCCAATGAGCCAGGTTGTTTGGGATAGCTTTATTTTCCTTAATAATTGAAATCATCATTTGAAAACTGCTTTTTGTATTTGCTCATATCAGCTTTGTGTGATAATGAAAGGTGTTTGATTTTTTTATAGATATTTTGGTTAATTTTTCCTTCTTTAGGTGAAAATGGCTTTACGGACATCGGGACACCTGCTGCTGGGTGTGGTGAGGATCTACCACAGGAAGGCTAAGTACCTCCTGGCCGACTGTAACGAGGCCTTCATCAAGATTAAGATGGCGTTCCGACCAGGTTGGGAACGGTGCATAAATGAGGGATCATTTGGATCCTTCTTGACTGTGCCCTTCTTAAACTCTCAGCTAGAGGCACATGGTAACATTGCACATCATATTTTAAAATTAAATTTCTTATGTCTTGTTTGGTTTTGTAGGTGTGGTAGATCTACCAGAAGAAAACAGAGAAGCAGCCTACAATGCCATCACACTACCTGAAGAGTTTCATGATTTTGACCAGCCGCTGCCAGACCTAGAGTGAGTCCCCTGGGTGCCTAGATTCTGTCGTTCATCTGAAGCTGAGATCTTGTTCTACATCAAGATTTCTTTCAGCATTTTTGGTCAGTTTTTATTCAAGCAGTAGGTGGTTAAAGCGGACAGGAAAGAAAAGGTAGATGAGATCATCAGGGTTGCTACATAGTATGGAAAATTCAGGAAAAGTAGGGAATTTTATTTAAGCATTTTCCAGTTCTGGAAAAGTATCGAGAAAAGAATAGAGTCTGGAAAACATTTAAAGTTCCAGATTTTATTACCTATCACCTTATTGAAAAGCTGCCATCCATCTATCCATCTGTTACTCCATCCATCCATCCATCCATCCATTCATCCGTCCATCTGTTACTCCATCCATCCATCCATCCATCCATCCATTCATCTGTCCATCTATCTATCTATCTATCTATCTATCTATCTATCTATCTATCTATCTATCTATCTATCTATCTATCTATCTATCTATCTATCTATCTATCTATCTATCTATCTATCTATCTATCTATCTATCTATCTATCCATCCATCCATCCATCCATCCATCCATCCATCCATCCATCCATCCATCCATCTGTTACTCCATCCATCCATCCATCTATCCATCTGTTACTCCATCCATCCATCCATCCATCCATCCATTCATCCGTCCATCTGTTACTCCATCCATCCATCCATCCATCCATCCATTCATCCGTCCATCTATCTATCTATCTATCTATCTATCTATCTATCTATCTATCTATCTATCTATCTATCTATCTATCTATCTATCTATCTATCTATCTATCTATCTATCTATCTATCTATCTATCTATCTATCTATCTATCTATCTATCTATCTATCTATCTATCTATCTATCTATTCATCTATCCATCCATCCATCCATCCATCCATCCATCCATCCACCCATCCATTCATCCATCCATCTGTTACTCCATCCATCCATCCATCCATCCATCTGTTACTCCATCCATCCATCCATTTTTTGTATTCAAAGCCTCAGGACTGTATAAATATGTTACTTAAAATCATATTGATCTTTTATATTAATATTTTATAAGCTAGTTTAAAAGCACTGGAAACTCTTGAAAGTTGAGTCTAAAGTTTTACATTTTGCTATAAATTCTGATCCTTGGGTTATTGCAGTGTGGATTACTCCCTGGACTCTCAGATACCAATGCACCAATAAAAGACCAATAAAATACATAATTTTCTATTTTATTAATTTCTTCATACAATTTCTTGTATCTATAAAGAGTGCAGAACAATATGTGTTTCTCTTTGTCTGAAGGACTCCTGTAGTTAAATTCTGAGTTCTTTTGGGTTAGATCATAAAAAATTTAAAAATCTGATTAGAAACAAAACAATGCAACTTAAAAACACAACATTAAAGTGTCGATGAGTGCTTGTAATTGTTTCTGCTAATTGAATAAAAGGTCGCAACAGTAATGTTTGTTGCTGCAATGTGTTTTCATCAGTGACATCGATGTGGCTCAGCAGTTCAACTTGAATCAGAGCAGAGTGGAAGAAATCACCATGAGAGAGGAGGTGGGCAACCTCAACCTGCTGCAAGACAATGATTTCGGTACGACTCTTCAGCTTATTCGTTTCTAAATGTCTTCAGAGCAGAACCTTATTATCACTTTAGGAGTCGCAGAGACACACCTGAGGATGGCAAAGGATGACAGCATCTCATTTTTGTCCTGCAGCTGACTTTGGGATGGACGACCGTGAGATGATGCGAGAGGAGAGCGCGTTTGAGGTGGACATCATGGGTTCATCAGCTTCCAACCTCCTACTGGAGGCTGAGGGTGGAGCTAATCAAATGACGGACAAGTCCAATCACCTGGAGTATGATGAGCAGTACAAGGACGACTTTGGAGACAATCCCATGGAGAGCAACGAGGGGGGGATGCTTGGTATTATGGTTGTGTATTTTTAGTAGATCACATATTTTCTGTTATAAAAAGTAATTCTGTCTATATTTTTATTTTAATGTAGTTGACAAGCTGCTAAGTAACGAGGATGGAGGGGGCATATTTGATGACCCTCCTGCCATCGCAGAGGGTGTGATGATGCCCCAGGATCACGGGGAGGATGAGGATGACTTTGATGCTCTATCAGGTCAGTTTTATGACATCAAGAACTTGACTTATAGTTCAGTTCATGTCAGGTCATAAGTTTTCATACACTCACCCTGGGAATGAGTGTCTTTTTGAAGTGAGGCTGGTAAAGATTAAATGTACCTGTTTCTAGATTTTGTCACAATGACCATACATTTGTTGGGTGAAGTTGATGCTTTCAAGCCTAGAAACACTGAGCCAACTGTCAAACAAGGTGGTGGTAGCATTATACTGAGGGTATTTTTAGCTGGCAGGGTACTGGTGCATTGCACAAAGAAAGTGGAATAATGAAGATGGATGAGCAGTTCACAATTCTTTAATTTCCAGTTGGGTGAACAGCTACACAGATAAAACTAGGGGATCCCTGGGTGTCTCTGTGCCTTAAAAACGAAGACTATTAAAAGCAAATAATTTTTTTTACCTCATGTGCACAGTTGTCTTGCATTTCCTAAGTGTATATCTGGGAGGCAGATCCTTTAGTGGGAGGCAGATCCTTTAGTTATCAGGCTCCTCTCCTGTGGAACCAGCTCCCAGTTTTAGTCCGTGAGGCGGACACCCTGTCTACTTTTAAGGCTAGACTTAAAACTTTCCTTTTTGATAAAGCTTATAGTTAGAGTGGCTTAGTTTATCAGGGAGGGAGCCTTCCTCCCTCCCTGTTGGATGGAGTAAGGGGGAGTCAGGTTTAGCCTAAACCGGCTCAGTTATGGTTGAGGTGCAAACACATCCTCCATATCTGCTACCCGTATGACCCCCTCTCTTTTCCAATAGTTAAAATAAATCTGAAAGAGCGAGGTATCCCAATCGTGGTTTTTAGTATAACAATGGCCATCAGTGGGCTCTAGATGGACAAACTGTCTACTTTTAAGGCTAGGCTTAAAACTTTCCTTTTTGATAAAGCTTATAGTTAGAGTGGCTTAGGTTATCCTGAGCTATCTCTGTAGTTATGCTGCTATAGGCTTAGGCTGCTGGAGGACATAATGACCACTTCACCCTCTTCGCTACATTCTCACACTACTTCTTCAAATTTGTATTATTTGCTGTTATTTCAGCTTTTACCTTTATTCTCTCTCTTTTCTCTTCCTAGAAGCTACACCTGGCCTGACTCTGTGTCCACCTGTGACAACTTTCTGGAGAGGGGAATCCTCCAAGCTTCTGCTGGCAACAACTTAATGCTCACCCTCTACCTATGATCCACATGGCCCTGTCTTTCAGTGTTTAACCCTTTCTCTCTCCTAGACATGGCTACTGACTGAGCTTCTACTGTAACTAACTCTATGTGCTCTCTTTAAGACTCTAAACTTGAAAACTGGCTCAGAGTTTATCTGTTCTTTCTTTCTAGGTGAAACGACTAAAGGAGCTACATCCATTAACATTTACCTTTTCCTTCCCATAGAAAGTACTCCTGGATCAGTGCTTCTTTGTTCTCTTTGTGTCTCTGCTCTGTTCTCTCTAACCCCAAGTCGGTCGTGGCAGATGGCCGCTCACATTGAGCCTGGTTCTGCTGGAGGTTTCTTCCTGTTAAAAGGGAGTTTTTCCTCTCCACTGTCGCTACATGCATGCTCAGTATGAGGGATTGCTGCAAAGTCATCGCCAGTGACTGTCCACTGTCTCTACATGCTCATCCGGGAGGAGTGAATGCTGCAAGTCACTGACTGGATGCAATCTTCTGGGTTTCCTTAGATAGAAAAACGTTTTATCCAATTTGAATAAATAACTAACTCTGACTGCACTGTTCAATGATTAAGATTAATTGGAATGTATGTACCTGACTTTTGTGAAGTGCCTTGAGACGACATGTTTTGTGAATTGGCGCTATATAAATAAACTGAATTGAATTGAATTAACTAGTAGAGTTTCATGAAAAGGTAAACCTAATGTTCAAATCACCAGAGCTGCACTACGTAATTATGCAATCTCAAAGCACTGTTTAAATGCAGTCCTGGAAGGATATTATATTAAAGGTGCCGTACATACAAATTCTGCATGTCAGTAATATCGTTGGCCTGTTGGATAGACTTCTACTGGCCTCGATGGCCACACTTGATGGATATTTTTAGCGGCCAAGTTGCTAACACTCACAAAGAGTATTGGGGACATAGTGATGAAAGCAAAGAAAGAAAGAAGTCAAGAAAATGTGGGTTAATTGTAATTAATGTGCTCACCACAGTAACTAGGGAATAGCATGTTTCACTGATATTGTGCAGCCCTAAAAATCACCAAACACACAGATTTCCGTTCAGATGTTTACATATACTCATCTTTGGCACCATATTTTGTGGACCTCTGAGAACACCCAGCTGTCAAGCATGGTGGTGGCAGAATCATGCTGTGGTGTTGTTTCAACTACCTTTACATTCTTCACAAGCCAATTTAAGGCTAAACTTGGACACAGCGGGGAGCCCAATCAGGACAACGATCCCAATTTGATAAAAAAATTACCTAAACTCTACTGAATAATTGTAGACCTTGCTTAAAGTGTAGAACCAGCAAAACCAACGAAATAAAATTTACTCTACCAGTTCAGTGAAGAGCAAAGGAAATTTGGAATGGATCAAATTCACTGTAAATTAAAATTTGTACCACATATCTTAAAATTTAAAATAATTAAATGATGTTGTATTGGGTATAATCATTGGATAATGGAAAAAACGGTTGAAAGAAAATCATTAAAAGAACCAAATGATTATGACAATTGTATAATGTCTTCTGACTGGAACTGTATGCAAGCCTGATCTTCTTTGATTGCTCTGGTTGGGTTCTTAGCGGGAGCCCCAGACAGTCCGGATTCTGGCCCAACCGAACCAGCCCCGGCCATGACGGACCAGCAAGAACAAACTGCTCTGGCTCACAACGAGGAAGAAACCTTCGCCCTGGAGCCCATCGACATCACAGGTGACATTTAAAATAAGCATTAAATCTTGTTCAATGTACTGTAGACCCGGCACTAAAATAAGATGATGCTGAATCTCAACTGGATCTCCGCAGTGAAGGAGACCAAGGCGAAGCGTAAAAGGAAGCTGATAGTAGACAGCGTGAAGGAGCTGGACAGTAAAACTATCCGTGCTCAGCTTTCTGACTACTCCGACATTGTCACAACCCTGGATTTGGCTCCTCCCACCAAAAAACTGATGATGTGGAAGGAGACAGGTGGAGTTGAGAAGCTCTTCTCCCTCCCAGCTCAGCCTCTTTGGAACGCCCGGCTGCTCAAGGTAAAGAATGATACCTTCAGCTTTCAGAGGTATTCTTCATTTAAAACATATTGGACACATGCCATCTTTATCCTAGATGTTTACGAGATGTCTGACGCCGCTGGTCCCAGATGAGCTGAGAAAGCGGAGAAAAGGTGGGGAGGCAGACAGTCTAGATGAGTTCCTCAAGGATCTGGAGAACCCCGAGGTACCGAGAGACGAAGCAGGAGCTCATCAGCAGAGAGATATCATAGGTAGAAAACTGGATTTTAATAGATTTAATAGTTTGGTTTTATAATTGGGTCATTTGTTAATCATTGGTAGCGCCTGAATATGTTTTTTTGCTTTGTTTGTGAAATGCTCCTTGGATTATACTTTCAGTTCACAGAAATATTAAAAAGATGAGGAAATGAACATGTTAATTCTTGCTAATGCTGACCTGAGGGATCCAGATTTATTTTCTCTGGTTATAATCAAACTTGGCCTCCAGACCAGACCATCATGGAGGAGGCCAACGCGCTGCAGGCTTCAGCCGTGGAGGGTAGCAGGACGACGCTGGACGAAGCAGTCATGCCCCCACCGTCCTCCCAAAGAGGCCTGAAGCGCAAGTCCCAGGACTTAGACCCAGCCCTTCCTGTAGGTTCAGTTGTTTGTTTCCTATCTCTGCAACTATTCTATGTCCTCTGATCCTCTTAAATCCAGACAGGAAACCTGGATGAGCAGCAGCAACAGATGCAGCAGCAGCAGGGATCAAACGCAGCTGCCTCTCAGCAACTTGAAGCCTCCACAGTGAATTTGCCCCCTGAGGAGACCATCGCTAACATCAGCCAGCTAATAGAGCTGGACTTACTTGCTGACAAAGACAAGAAGAAGAACGATGATGACTCTGATGAAGAGGTGAAGAAAACAAGAAATAATTTAAAGTTTTTACTGATGTCTTTTTATTTCATAGCTAGAATTTTGACATTTTAAATATGGTCATGTTTTGACAGGAGGAGGAGGCACAGGGAGGAGAGCAAGACCAGGAGGAGAGGAGGTGGAACAAAAGAACTCAGCAGATGCTTCATGGCCTACAGGTACATAACATGCAGAATGAGATACGTGGTTGCTTTTTATGATCTGTAAAAACTTTTAAAGAAATTATTAGATACATTTATTCACCTCAAATGTTGAAATCTATTATTACCTTAAAATAGGACCCGATATTCATGCTTATTGTACATATTTAGTCCTAAATATCTGCATCTCTACACGTGGTTTTAAGGCATAAAACCTTAGGTTTTTACCTGAGATTTTAGCAGTTGAATCACTTTCAATTTTTATTATCTACTGAAATAGACCAGAAGAAAGGGATGATCGGTACAATAACAGAAGACTGATAACCTACAAGGATGCAAAAATTTATGCTACGAGAAGGCTTTTAAAAACACATTTCTACGAAAAATGATGTTTCTGCACTTATAACTTTTGACAATCACTGTAAAACTTTTTTAGATGCAGTAGCTCCTTTTAGGCAAAAAATAGTTAGACATTCAAAAGTCTGTCCTTGAGTAACCGAAGCTATAAAAAAAACTTAGAAAATACTGTCTCAAAATCGAACGCCTGTGGAAAGCATCCAAACTTGAACTGCACAGACTACATTTGGAAGAGTCAACTTTTTCACTAAATGACATGTTGAAAAAGGCTTGGACTGAGTATTTTGCAAACCTCGTAGCTTCTAAACAGAAAAACTCTAAAGTCCTGTTTGATACCATTAAAAGCATTGTGGCTCCTGATGTTCCTCAGGTTCCAGTCAACACGAAGGCTGATTGCAATCAGTTTTTGACATTCTTTTGAAACAAGGTTGCTGACTTAAGATGGAGCATTTCTCCTTCATCCTTACCTTATCTAGTATATAGTGTGGGTCCTGTCCTTTTAACCTGGTCTGTTTTTGATCCTGTCACTTTGCAGGACATCATTACTTTGCTCGGTCGTTTGAAAACGACTACTAGCCCTCTTGATGTCCTTCCCACTAGTTTATTTATTAATGTGTTTGANGATGGTCAGGTCATCATGATGATGGTTCAGGATCATCATGATGATGGTTCTGGATCATCATGATGATGGTTCAGGATCATCATGATGATGGTTCAGGATCATCATGATGATGGTTCAGGGTCATCATGATGGTTCAGGATCATCATGCATGATGGTTCAGGATCATATGATGGTTCAGGATCATCATGATGATGGTTCAGGATCATCATGATGATGGTTCAGGGTCATCATGATGATGGTTCAGGGTCATCATGATGATGGTTCAGGGTCATCATGATGATGGTTCAGGATCATCATGATGATGGTTCAGGGTCATCTAGATTCGGGATGCTGCGTATGCCTGCTGCTCCAATGACCACATTTCTAATGGTTATAGTTGAATTCTCCCCTGTTTGATAAAAGATAGAACTTTTCTGTTTGTCTCAAATTGACTTTTACAATTTCCCATGTCCCATCTGAGCAGTGTGCAACCACAACAACTGTCCCCTTGAAACAAATGGCTGGTGAAAGAAACATGACCACGGCACACTTTGCAATGGTCCAGGAGTCAATTGAAGGATCTAATAAGGTTTTTGCTTCAATAATTTGTTTTTCTCTGTTCATTCGGCTATGTAACTTGACATTTACCCTCCAATGCGCAGACCAGCAGGTGAACAGCTTCTGTCACATCTCTGGAAACTTTGGAATGATTAAGAAGATCCATGAACGAGGCAACAGCTTTAGACTTTGGACGCTGATATTCTGCATCACTGCAATGATCCAGCTGACAGGAGGAAACAGGGTTTTTAAAAATGTGTCACTTTTAATTGCCATCTCATAAAGGTTTGTTTAGATGTTATCTCCTACTGTGTCCTCCAGCAAAGCCAGAGCATCTCTGTCCTCCAGAATCTCACTCAGTTTTTTCAGCAGGTCTCTACGTGTTGACCCACAGAGATCTCCAAGTGGCTCCAAAACCTTTCCTCTGCTTTTTATTTCTGCAGGAAAAAATGACACATCACCATTATTCAGTGAAATGCATGAAAACTATTTAAACCTTCAGAACAGCTTTTCTTCCCAACTAATTCAGAGTACCAGAGCTAATCGCTACGAGTCTAGCAGGTGTCTTTGGGTTAAATCTGATGCAATGAGGAGATGTTTCTGCTACATTGTTGAAGGTAAGGTATTTCTGATAGAAAAGCTCTGGATGAAACTTAAGATTGGGGTGATGGCATGGATGCCTTCCATTCTGAAGTACTTTGAGCTCATCACCAAAGACCATCCAAATGCCAGAGGAAAAAGCTGCTTGGCTGTTAGAAGAAGGCTTTGATTGCTGTCAGACTAATAAAGACCACTGATTAATACGAAGGCTATGAAAAGTTTTTCAAATAAAGTGTAAATAAAACCAGTAAGTGATGTTTTTCAGACTGACCCTTCTTAAATCTCGCTTTAAGATCTTTTGTCAGATGTCTGCCTCATTTCACAACTTTTGGATTGAATGAACATGTAAAATCTAAATCTGCCAGGGGTATGAATAATTTTGGCCTGAAACCCTTTAGAACCAATTTTACAACAGGTCAGTCACATTACAAGAGCAACAGATCCAAGCCCAGTTCCCCCAGACTTTAAGGGTTTTCAGACCTCAGGTATTTAGCCCATTTGACATGAACTCTGGTCCATTTAAAAAACAACCAGACCGAGACTGTTTCTAGGAAGTGGTCTGAGTACTGTTCCAAGTGAACTCTAGAGCAGTTCTTTTATGGTGTGAATATGATCCGACCTCGATCCAGCGCAGACCCGCCCGGTGTTCACTGCAAGGTTGAGATAAACGCCTTCCAGCTTAAGGTAGACGTTGCTTTGTTCTAAAGCATAGAGCTCCATGCAGCCTTGAATACATCTTCTCAAATCATTTGGTATACCTCTGAGATATGTTTACCTGAAATAAAACCCAGAAACCCACTCATGATCTAGTTAATGTCTCTGCGTTTTCTAGCGGCCCAGAACACAGAATCTGCTGTACGTTCTCCTGCCCCGGACGCATCTGACCCACAACAGACTGAACTTTCTAACATGGTTTTTAGCAACAGGTTCTGGTTCGTTTAGAGTTTTCTGTGTGTGAAGAAACCGAACCTCCAGGAAAAGTTAACAAACTCATCAACTGATTTGGACCAAAGTGAACAGGGTATAGGTGTGAAAACGGCCTAACTTGCTGGCTGAGCTGCTCATCCACCAAGCTTCCAATAAGTCCTGCCAATTATAACATGGGAAATCACTGAACAAGTTTTATGTACCATAAACAAGTCATGTGATCATTTTCAGGAACGTACCATCCACCAAAATGCTGGAAAAGTTTCTAAGCACGTTGACGCAAACATGAACCTCGCTGGTCTCTGAACTCTTCTGGTCCTCGGTAGAATCTGTAAACACATCAAAGAATAAAGTTGATTGAAGATAAACTAACAGTAAATTGAATTATATAAAATCTACAGGCACATTAAATTCTGCCTTGGCTGTGTCAAACAGAACCCAAGTCCCAACAAAATATTTTGAGGTTCCACTGCTGATCGGTACCTTCCTGAGACCATAGTTAGGAAGCATGTTTTAACCACCAGACAGAAGATCAACTAAGATCAAAGCCCAAAGACACAGAAGCTGGACCTCCAGATTAAGATCCATCTACAGCTTTAAATTAAGTGGACGAGTTCTCAGTGAAATGGTTGACATGGTTACAAATTCTCAGAATCATCTGCAAACTGTGATATTGATCAAACTCTGAGAGAGCAACAAGGTATGTACAATTCTTTGCGTTGATGGTGGAAGGATGAAGGTCCAGATGTGAGGCAGACTGCTGTATTTGAATCCGTGAAATTGTGGCAGCTATAAAAATAAGAACAGAGACGTTAACAAGGATCCAGCAGACAAAGGGCAAATTACCAACAGTTGTAATTTCTAATGAAAGAAAGAACCTACAAAATCCCTGCATTTTAACCACGGCGTCGATATCTAAACAGACAAGACATAAAGTTATGAAACTATGATGATCTGCAATCAGATAGACATTTGAACATGACAGATGTAATGCTTGGTTCTCACCCAGGAAACCGTCCTTTATGACAAACTCCTTTAGAGCAAAGCCAAAGACTTTATTTTCAGGCACAGTGAAGGTCGTCACCTTGGTCTTCTCACTCTGAAGACAGGCAGAAACCAGAGAAACAGACCTGCTCAGATCTTCTGCGAGAGAGAGTCCACCTCTCTATGAGGAGGGTTTATTGTTTCAGGAAAGATTTCTCAGTTTTCCTTCCAGCACCTCAGAGCTCTGAAACTGTTCCTGTTTGTTCACAGAGTGCTCTGAGATCACAGCCACTATCTGATATTATGAGCTGCTAAATGACACTGTAGGCTGGTTCAGGGATTCTACTGGGGAACATCCTGACCTCTGGGTGGGTAGAACATCCTGACCCCCTCACATTTACAGCTTCTTTTCTCCTCTTCCTCCTCATTATCTTCATCTCCTGGCTGTGCTACTCCCATGCTTGAGGACAGGGAGTTTTTGTTGTTTCTTTTATCAATGTTATGTTCAACATTTTTAAAGATGTAGGAAGAAGTATTTGAAAGACATTCGTCTCTCCTGGCCACGTTTTCCAGAACCAGTGAGCATGACTGTGAGAAGGGGTCAACAGAAGGACTTCTGGCGTTCTCAGAAAATTCAACCAATCTAATGATGGAGGTAAACTCTGGTGATATGAACCCTCACCTCTGAACACCCAGGGATGAAGCTCCAGAACTTTGCTCCAATGGACCAACTTGTGGATGTTTTGCTCTCAAATTTGACAGAGTTGGTGTTGTAAACTCTCTGCTGCACAAAAGCCAGTTTCTCTCCCTTCGCCAGTTTTAACTTCTTCTCGGTTCCTGGTTTTACTTTGCTGCAAACATAAAACAAGTTACGGAAGATGGAGAAGAACTCCTGCATTCAGAAAGTCATCTTCAGATGTTTCACCTTCACCCACAGAACCAGAAATGCTCATCTACAAGGTCAGCAACAAGGTGAGAGCACCTACATTTTAGTGGGTCTCAGAATGAGATCTGTCAGGTCCTGTTGTCTGATGCCCTCACTCATCAGGGTGGCAGGAGATGTAGAGTCCTCATTCTTGCCTGATGCTTTACCTTGAGCTCCAACAGCATCTCCTCCTGCTCCTACGCTCACGTTGCCAAGGCTGAAACTGTTAAAATCTGCAACCAGAACCTCCTTGCTGGACTCTGGAAGGAGATAAAAAGAGCTTTAGATGTTTTCATCAGCGGGTATGGACTGAATAACGTCAGGTGTGATGTATGGACGGCTGGTGGAGGTGGTCTCTACAAGCCAAAATAGCTAATGAGTGTATTGTTCTACACAAATGTTGAAAAAAATATCTTATCAGTTAAATAAAAATTTGACATTAATTTTTAATTAAAAACCTCTTTTCACAGCCGTCATGCAATAAGCTGATTCTGACATTGTGGGTTTGAGTGTTGCAAACCTAAGCGGATGTTTTCCTCAACGATGTCCATCAAGTATATTATAACACGTGTATTTGGGTCGGGGATAAACGTAACTGAAGAAACTCCTCGTTCCAATCTTGACCAGAGTCAACAGCTCCCATTTCTTGCTTAGAGCATCGTTGCTGATGAGGTCGCTGTTAGTCCCAGCTTTTTCACAACCTCCTCGGTTACTTGTGGGAACATGTCCTGCAAGTAGGAAACACAGAAACACACATCGCAACTTTACTGCCTGTAATATGACCAGGTTACATTTTATGCAAGATTCAAAAGAAGCTTTAAAAAATAACAGAATTTCTCCATAAAGCATTCCCAGTCTGAGCAGGAAGGCTCTGAATGAACACTTCCTCTCCAGATATTAAAACCTAAAGCGTGACCATGTCTGCAGTATTCAAAGTCATGCTCAATTTAAAAATGCACCAGCAAAAAAGGAGTTCTTATGAGTTTAAGCTCATGTATGTCAGGTTCTGTATTTTGTGTTGTTGTGTTTTTACTGTGCTCAGGCCCTAGATGGCGTGGATCCTGGAGGAGTGGTGGGCAGGTGTTTGCTATTTCCCTGATGAGCTGCTGTGGACTATTTAAGGAGGAGGCTGTCAGCTACTTAGTGCCAGGATCCCAGGTGCCCACTGGAGGTTTAGGCCAGGAGGACGTTGTCGCAGCAAGAATTCGTTGTTGACGAGACGAGTTTTTCCTTTGGATGAAAGCTTGATCCAGCTTTCTTTTGGCTTACTGGATAAACTTGCTTTCATATTGGAAACGGCGGAATAAGGCATAAACTGGTATGTGAAGGGTTTTCGATGGAGGTACAGGCGGGAAAGAAGATTTTGGGGGATGGAGAGTTGGGGGAGGGGAAAAGAGGACGGGGGAAAAAGGAGGAAGGGGGGATTTTTGAAAGTCAGGGTAAGAAGCGAGAGTTGGGAAAGGAAGCAGCTCGGAAAACAGAGAATAGTTAGAAGGAAAATACTGAAGGGAAAGAATTTAAAAAAATAAAAAAATTAGGGAAAGAGGAGGGGGCATAATAACCTGGGGCCTGATAGTGATTTTCTAGAGAAATAAAAAAAAAAATAGGAGATGCAAAATGGTGAAAAGTATTAAAGAGGGAAAACTTTTTAGTGACGGTGTAAAAAGTGAAGAAAAAAAATAAAGGCTTTACATGTAAAAAAGCATTGGGGAAAAAAGGGGTTGTAGGGGAAAAAAGATTTTAGGAAAGGAAAAAAATCAATCCGGGGGGGTGATTTTTTGGTATCCCCCGGATGAAGATTTAGAAAAACCTAAAAAGAAGCATTACTGGGGGGCAAAAGTAAACTCACTGAAGAATTTATCAAACACTGTCAACGGAGAAAGAAAAGGAAGCTCTGTCAGTTTGATTGAATTTACTGAAACAATTTTCCCCAAAAACATCAAAATAGGATTTTTAAGGTTTCAAGTAAAGAGCATACACCCCTCCACCACTTAGATGTTTCAAATGCCAGAGATATGGACACATAGCAGCTTTTTTGCAAAGAAAAGCAGGGGGTGTGCAAAGTGTGGAGAAGACCAAAAAGTTAGAAGATTGTAAAGAAGAGCAGAAAAAATGTTGTAACTGTGGAGGCCCATCATAGGGTTACATATGGAGGATGTTGGGAAAACCCCAGCAAAGGAAATCCATCATGTGAAGGTGAGAAAAAACCAAGTTATGCAGAAGCAGCCCAACAGTGTGAAAGGACAAAGAAAAGAGAAAAGGGAACAAAAAGAGAGAAAAATTCATCAAAAACTGCAAACAGAGGAGAATATTGATTTATCGGTAAAAAAATTTAAATACTATTCATTGCTTACGTCATCAACTGAAACTGCCCCGGGCCAAAAACATAAAACAAAAAAAATTAAAATAATTGTGAGAGGAGGGGAAAATTTCGGGTTTTTTCAAGGGGGATCTTGGGAAACATCATCAAGAGGTTAGAAACAGAGGAGAGGCACCAGGAACCTCAGCTGATTTAAATATGAGAAAAACTACACTGGAATGCTAGAAGTCTGATAGATAACGGCGGGGAAACTGAAAGATAAAATTGATGGTTTTTACTAGAAGAAAAACCGGGGTGATTTGTGTACAGGAGACATTTTTTAAAACCCAAAACCTTTAAGATTTTGTTTTTAAAAAGGGTTTTGGGGTATTAAAAGAAGGGATCGACCAGAAGGAAATGGAGGAGGGGTTGTGCGATTTTTATAAAGGGAAAGGAGTTAAATATCAAAAAATTAAAAAAAGGGTAAAGATTTAGAGTATATATTTTTTAAATTTTTGGGAAAAAAAAGGGAAAAATGTAAGATAATTTAAATTTTTATAATCCATGTAAAACAATATCAATGGAATTGATGGAAGAGATGTTAGAATATCTGGAGGAGAAAGAAATATGGTGCGGGGCCCTTTTAATGCTAATAGCACAATATGGGGAAAAATGTAACGATAAAAATGGCCCAATTTTTAGAAGAAGTAAAAAAAAAACCCCCAAAATTTAGTACGTATTAATGATGGGGGGGTTACGAAAATTTAATGTAAGAACAGGGAACAGAGTCAGCAATTGATTTAACTTTGGTATCAAATTTCGTTAGCTGGTATATGTGAGTGGGATATTGATAAAAATAAAAACAATAGGTAAATGATCATTATCCCATTAAGATCAAAACGGACTAACCTTTTAAACATTAAGAATGTAAAATAATAAATGGAATTTTTAAAAAAGGCAGATTTGGGATTAAAATTTCAATATCTCAGTGAAAAAATCTAGGAAAAATTAGATATGAAAATGGATGTAATAAATAAATGAATGTGTTTGTAAAAATTTAAAAGCTGCAGAAAATTTTTTTAAAAAAAAAAAAAGGAGAAAGACGGTGTGATAAGGGGAAAAAGGTACCATGGGGGGACCAGTGAATGTAGAGAAGTAATAAAAAATTTGAAATAAAGCATTTAAAAAACTTAAAAAAGGAAATCCAATATTTCAAAAACCTCATTGAATATAAAGGGGAAAAAACAAGCAAATGGTAAAGGGAAAAATTTTTAGGAAATGCAAAAAGGAATATTTGGGGGAAAAATTTTTTCCCCAAAAAAGTAGGGGGGGGTAGAGAAACAAAAAATTGATAAAAAATTTTTGGAAAAATTAAAAAAATAAAGGTATTAAGAAAGAATATGGATATCCCCAAAATTAAAAAAAAAAAAAAAAAAAAAAAAAAGAAAAAATAAAAAAAAAATATAAAAAACAAATTAAAAGAAAAAAGCCCGAATACTAGGTCTAAAAAATTCAATAAAATTTCATTGTTTCAAGGTAACCTTAGTGATGGGGGGGAAAGGGAGGGGAAACCACCAAAAACTGAAAAACAAATATTTTTTTTACAGAACACTAAGAAACACATAACTTAAATGAACGAACCTTTTACAAAAGGAGAAATGAACTCTGTTTCTTGAAAAATTTTTAAAAATACGGCACCTGGTAAAATCAATTTTTTTTACACAATGATACAACCATCTGAGTGAATCATCCAAAGACGTCATATTTAAGCTTTAAAAATAAAGTCTGGGAGGAGGGGGGAAAAGGCCTGAGAGCTGGAAGGAGTCCTAATCATCGTACCAATAGCTAAACCAGGAAAAAGACAACACAAAACCAGAAAATTATAGACCTATTGCTTTAACATCAAATGTATGCAAAAAAAAATGGGAAAAAAATTTATTAAAATAGATTAAAATATTATTTTGAATAAGAACGGGTAACATTACTAAAGTGCAAAAGTGGTTTTTTTGAAAAAAAGGGAGAAATACTAATGACCCAACATTTTGTTTAGAACATGAAATCAGAAGAAAAAGTTAATAAAGAAAGTGTAAATAGCTGTATTTTTTTGACATAGAGAAAGCTTATGATATGATTTTGGGTTGAAGGATTACTGATTAAATTAATTTAAAAAAAAACAATGGGAAAAATGTTTAACTGGATTTAAATTTTTTTTAACAAATAGAACTCTTCCAAGTTAAAAATAGATCAAGAAAAACAACAAAATTTCCGTAGACAATGGTACGCCACAAGGTTAGTATTATAAGTCCCATTATTTTTTCACTATAATGATAAAAACGTATTTACAGAAATTGGAAAAGAAATGGGATGTTTTACTTTTTGCAGATGAAGCCCATATGGAAAAGGGGGGAAAAAACTTTAAAGATAACTGGAAAGAAAATACAGGGGGGAGATAAAAAGGGTTTTAGTTTGGGCTTTTCCAAATGGGGATTTAAATTTCTCAGTCGAGAAAACAAAAATTATGGTATTTACACAAAAAACAAAAGGGGGAAATAAAATTAAAAAAATATAATCAAGAATTTGAAACACGTTTTAAATGTATAAAAAATTTTTAGGAGTATGGTTTGATGAGAAAAATCCTATGGAATATACATATTCAGAAATAATAGATTAATGTAAGAAAGTATTAATATTATGCGATGTTTGGCTGGCCGTGACTGGGGAGCAGATAGGGAAGCGTTTAAAAAAAATTTTTCCCAGGATTTGATCAGATCAAATATAGATTATGGAAGTATTATATTTGGTTCAGCAGCAAAGACACCCGGGGAAAAAATTGACATTATTCAACATCAAGCATTAAGACTTTGTACAGGAGCTTTTTTTAAAAAAAAAAAAAAAAAAAAAAAAAAAAAAAAAAAAAAAAAAAAAAAAAAAAACCCCAAAAAAAAAAAAAAAAAAAAAAAAGCTAAAAAAAAAAAAAAAAAAAAAAAAACCCCGAAAGTAGAAAATTGGGAAAAAAAAAAAAAAGCCCGTTAAAAATTTTGGAGGAAATTAAAACCCTTAATTTTAAAAAAAAAAAATAAATTACTGGATAAATTTACAAGGCAATAACCCGGGTCCTCCCCAAAACAGGGCAAACTTGAAAACCCCTGCTGGGAAAAAATTAAAAAAAAGACAAGAAATTTTGGATGGAAACAAATTAAAAAAAAAAAAAAAGGTTTTTTATATACAAAAAACCCGTAAAATTTAAATTACACTTTTTTTAAAAAAAAAAAAGGGGAAAAAAACATTTTTAACCCCTGGCCCGGCCCCAGGTGGGGGTCCGAAAAAAGATTGGGTTTCAAATTTTAATTGGCGAAAAAATTTTGGGGAAAACCTGGTTTTGAAACCGGGAGACGGGATCCATCCCCCTTTGGAAGGGGCACTCTTTTTTTCTAGGGAAAAATGGCCCAAAAAAAAAAAAAAAATTTAAAATTTTTTTTCTCCAAACCTCTGACAACCCGGGTTTAGAAAAAGGAAGCAGGGTCCCTATTTTAAAAAAATCCTCTCTGAGCCTTTTGTACTCCAAAACCCACCCATTTAAACCCATTAAGACTGTCTCGGCCCCCGGCCAAAAAATTTAAAAGAAATTTAAAAAAAAATCTAAAAAAGGAAAACAGGAAAAAACTAATAAAAAAAAACAAACTCAGACTAAAAAAAAACATAAAACAATTAAAATGTGGCTTTTTCTGAACATAAGTCTCCTCTTCAAAAATTTGCTATTTGTGCCCCATTTGTGACAATCAGATTGATTTTTTTGCCTCATAAAAACCGGGGCTGCAGCAAGAGGATTATGTTCTATAAATGACCCCTCCTATAATTATTTAAATTTTCAATTCCTCAAATAGGGGCGGGGAGGAGGAGTAGCACCATTTTTCAGTCCGTTTTATTGACTATCCCGCCCAAATCAATTACAACTCTTTTAAAATTTTTAAATCCTTATTTTTCCTCACCAAAATTTGCAAAGCATAAAACCATTCTGTTTGTTGTTTTGTACCGTCCACCCCCCCTTTTACCTCAATTTATAGATCGTTTTCAGACCTTTTATCTGATTTTATTTTAAAATACAGATAAATTATTATAGTGGGGATTTTAAATTCAGTTGACACAAAAAGTGATAGTTTAAATTAGCCTTTAATGGTATTTAGACTCAATTGGCTTTACTAAAAAACATTAAAAAACCTACCCACGTTTGTTTTCATTCTCTGGCCCCTTGTGCTGACATATGGCTTAAGTTAAAGACAAAACAATATTTTCTCAAACCCTGTCTGTCTGACCTTTTTTTTAAAACCCTTTGAGTTTAATTTAACCGAGTACTCCCACCGAAAAAAAAATTTTCATTATAGTAGATCATTATCAGACAATAGTAAAAACCCTTTAAAGAATCTTTTTCCACTTTTTTTTCCTCTATCACAGAAAAACAAGGGGAGGGCAATAATTTAGTTTTTTTCCCCTTCACAAATTGATTCTCTTGTTCGATGTTATTCATCTTGCTGGTGCATTAGCAATGCAGCCCCTTGAAAAAAAAGGAAAGTATTAAGGAGGCGGGCTCCTGGTTTAATTCGGCTGTGTATTTTAAAGGGCAAAATGTTAAAAAATTGGAGCGAAAATGGCGCCCAACCATAGAGGTTTCCTACTTACCGGGGAAAAAATAGCCTTTTTTTTGTAAAAAAAACCCTTTTCCCCAAAAGCTAAAAAACAGCTTATTTCTCTCCTTAAATAGAAGAGAACAAGAAAATCCTAGGTTTCTCTTTAGTACGTTGCTAAAAACTTACACGAGTCATAGCTCTGTTGGCCATCCTTCCCTTACTCTCGAGTCATGACTTTAGGGGTTCTTCCAAAATAAAATTTTATTCTATTAAGAAAAAAACTTTGACATACTCCGAAGATGATACTTCACCTCAACAAGAGACACATTGGACTAACGTAAACCCGATCTCTTTTGGACTGTTTTTTTTTATCCCGTGGAGCTTCCCGGGTTTTCAGAAAAATTAGCTCTCTAAACCTTTAAATTGTTATGTTAACCCAATCCAAAACCAAATTTTTTTAAGGAATGTTCCCCCTGTTATAACCCCATTTTGATAGATTAATTTATCTTTGTAAATGGGTATGTCCCCACAAGCCCCCCTTTTAAAGGGGCTGTATTAAACTTTACTTAGAAAACCCTTGCTTGACGAGATGATTAATAAATTACAGACCCATTCCAATCTTTCCCTTCTTATCTAAAATTTTTGAAAAAAATAGTTTCTAATCAAAGTGTGAGCATTTACCAGCAATGACCCGTTTTAAGAGTTTCAGTCAGGGTTTTAGAGCTCATCATGACGAAACATCTGCTGGAAAATCCCCAATGATATTCTTATGGCCTTAGATAATGGACTTGGTCTGTACTGGGTTTTGTTAGATCTCAGTGCTGCATTTTATAAGTCGACCATAAAAATTTTCTTAGAAAGGCTGGGAAAATGCTGTAGGGGTCAGGGGAACACGCTAGGCGTTTTTAAAAATTTTTTGTCTGACAGATTCCAGTTTTTTCATGTAAATAAAAATCATCTTTAATCCCGGTCTAATTGTGGAGTACCAAGGGTTTTAGTATTGGGGCCAATTCTCTTTACTATATAATGCTTCCAATAGGGCCCAAAATTTTCACACATAGGATAAAATTTTCACTGTTACGCTGAGTACCCCTTTTCTTTTTCCATAATCCTGATGAACCCAACCCCGTTAGATGACTACAAGCATGTCTTGAAGACATAAAACTTGGGACCTTAAATTTTTTGCTTCTAAAATTCCCGACAAGACAGAATTTTTTCGTCTTTTGGGCCCGGGTCTTTAAAAAAAAAAACTGCTTTTTCAATCACTTAACCTGGATGGCATTAAATTGACCTCCGAAATAAAGTAAAAAACCTTGGTGTTATTTTTGGACCAGGACATTTTCATTTAAATCCATATTAAACAGGTTTCTAGGATTTCCTTCTTTCATATCCGGAACATTGCTAAAATTAGAAATATCCTGTCCAGGAGTGACGCTGAAAAACTAGTCCATGCATTTGTTTCTTCAAGGCTGGACTATTGTAATTCTTTACTATCAGGATGTCCACAAAATGCAGTTTAAAAGCCTTCAGCTGATTCAAAATGCTGCAGCAAGAGTTCTGATGAAAATGAAAAAAAGAGATCATATTTCTCCTACTTTAGCCTCCCTTCATTGGCTCCCTGTTAAATCCAGAATAGAATTTAAAATTCTCCTCCTCACATATAAAGCCCTTAATGATTTAGCTCCATCATACATCAGAGATCTGATTGTTCAATACGTTACTAACAGAGCACTTGGTTCTCAGACTGCAGGTTTACTGGTGGTTCCTAGAGTCTCTAGAAGTAGAATGGGAGGCAGATCCTTTAGTTATCAGGCTCCTCTCCTGTGGAACCAGCTCCCAGTTTTAGTCCGTGAGGCGGACACCCTGTCTACTTTTAAAGGGCCTAGGCTTAAAACTTTCTTTTTGATAAAGCTTTATTTAGAGTGGTTGGGTTTATCCTGAAGCTATCTTCCTTTTTTTAGCTCCGTCTTCTTCCCCCCTTGTTGGATGGAGTAAGGGGGAGTCAGGTTTAGCCTAAACCGGCTCAGTTAGTTGAGGTGCAAAACACACCTCCATTTCTCCCTACCTGTATGACCCCCTCTCTTTCCAATGGTTATGATCAATCTGACAGAGAGGGTATCCCAATCCTTGTGGTTTTTAGTATAACAATGGCCATCAGTGGGCTCTAGATGGACAAACTGTCTACTTTTAAGGCTAGGTTTAAAACTCTCCTTTTTGATAAAGCTTATAGTTAGAGTGGCTTAGGTTATCCTGAGCTATCTCTGTAGTTATGCTGCTATAGGCTTAGGCTGCTGGAGGACATAATGACCACTCTCACCCTCTTCGCTACTTTCTCACACTACTCTCCAATTTTGTATTATTTGCTGTTATCTCAGCTTTTAACTTTGTTCTCTCTCTTTTCTCTTCCTAGAAGCTACACCTGGCCTGACTCTGTGTCTACCTGTAACACCTTTCTGGAGAGGGAAATCCTCCAAGCTTCTGCTGGCAACAACTTAATGCTCACCCTCTACCGATGATCCACATGGCCCTGTCTTTCAGTGTTTAACCCTTTCTCTCTCCTAGACATAGCTACTGACTGAGTTTTTACTGTAACTAACTCTATGTGCTCTCTTTCAGACTCTAAACTTGAAAACTGGCTCAGAGTTTAACTGTTCTTTCTTTCTAGGTGAAACGACTAAAGGAGCTACATCCATTAACATTTACTTTTCCTTCCCATAGAAAGTACTCCTGGATCAGTGCTTCTTTGTTCTCTTTGTGTCTCTGCTCTGTTCTCTCTAACCCCCAGTCGGTCGTGGCAGATGGCCGCTCACACTGAGCCTGGTTCTGGTTCTGCTGGAGGTTTCTTCCTGTTAAAGGGAGTTTTTCCTTTCCACTGTCGCTACATGCATGCTCAGTATGAGGGATTGCTGCAAAGTCAACGCCAGTGACTGTCCACTGTCTCTACATGCTCATCCAGGAGGAGTGAATGCTGCAAGTCGCTGACTGGATGCAATCTGCTGGGTTTCCTTTCCTTAGATAGAAAAACTTTTTATCCAATTTGAATAAATAACAGAATCTGACTGCACTGTTCAATGATTAAGATTAATTGGAATGTATGTACCTGACTTTTGTGAAGTGCCTTGAGACGACATGTGTTGTGAATTGGCGCTATATAAATAAACTGAATTGAATTGAATTGAATAAACATAGTACAGGACAATGTGACCACTGTGGGATGGATGAAACAATTGAACATGTTTTTATAGAGTATCAGAAATATGAGCTGGAAAGAAGAGGAATGAAGAGAGAATTTGAAAGGATTAAAGAAAAGTTTAGTATAATAGATTCATTACAAAAGACAATAGGGAGCAAACATATACAAATTATTTTAAGATTTCTAAAAAGAACAAAATTATATAATAGAATTTAAGTATATAGGTAGATACCAGTGGTGGCGGTAATGCACACCTACAGTTTCTTGCCAACCGCCATTAAACACCACAAGAAGAAGAAGAAGGAAGTACTTAGTGCCAGAGTGTTCCCTTCAGTGGTACTACCTAGCCTCTTTGGCTTTGCCCTGATCTTGCCTATGAAAGACTTTTGATTTTGTATTCTTTATTGTCTGTAGGTTTTCCTGAGCCTAACCTTGTCAAGAAAAGAACCTAGTCTGGATTATCGATTACTGGAAGGAAACTATCGGTTTCCAGGAACAGAGACTTCAAGCTCTCATTACTTCTTTGGATCACGTTAGTTGGCAGCCTCCTGATTACCTCGCTCTTCGGATTCCACATCAGCGAACTCTGTCCATCCTCCTCCAACCACCCAGCCATCTACAACACCACTTGGACTACAAACCTTCCTGGCATACCAAGCTCATCCAATCCATTCTCACGGGTTACCTCCACTTGGTCTCTCCACTCTCCTCTGGCGGATATTCTCCACCCTCTTCAGTAAGGCAGAATTACTATTTTCATGTTTCCAGTATCCTAGTTGCTCCAAGCTTACCGTTTTATTTATTTTACAGTTGGTCTCCCGGTTCCAGCTACCTGCACCTTTTCCTCTTCCTTGTAAATGAATATTTTCACTAAACTAACTGTTCTCCTGGATTGCTTTCTGCATGTGGGTCAAACTCATTAAAAACAATATGACAATGTAGCTCAGTTTTACATCTAATACAAGTGATCATTTTGCTAATATTCAATAAATTTTAGCAACTGTCCTTAAAGGGGCTGAAAACAACAGAGTTTTATCCTGCAGCCTGGTCTCAGTTTGGTTTATGAACATGAAAGGAGTCGGTCTTCTCCCACCATCAGAAAGTCATCTTACCTTCGTGATGTTTGCTGCTGGAGATGAAGATGCAGGTTGAAGTTGTAGCTGCTGCTGTTACAGGAAGCCTGAGCTTCAGACTCTTCTCTGCAGGCGTTTTATATCACCAACACAGACTGTCCAAATTCTGAGGAAAAACGGCTTCCAGGCAGGTTCCTGCTTCAACACGCAGAGGAAGCATTTTTTTTTACTTCACTGGAACTGATCTTTATTTCGTTTAAACATTTCACATAGTTCATCCGTTACTCAAGAATTTCCCTGATTGACAAAGTCACTGGTCGGGTTTACAAACTGTTTCTAGAGAAACAGATAAAGGTTCCCTCTTTTAGATGGTTTCTTGAAACCGTCTGACAGTTTGCCTTGGAGGCTTTTAGATGTTTCACCATTTCTCTCTTGCTTGCTCATGGTTTGCAGCAACTTAGAGAAGATGCTCTTTAAGTATAAAACAAAAGGGCTCAGAACGCATTCATCTAAAAAACGTTTCTGGTTTCAGCAGAAAAAGGTTAGAAAGCTCAGAACGTATGAAGTCCAGGAGGCTTCTCAGTGATTGACAGGTTGGACTTCAGTGGCTAAAAAAATATTATGCCTTGATTATAATAAAATCAAATGGCTGGTTTGGGTCAGCATATTATGCTTAGGGCCTGATCTTCAAAAGGTTTGCATGTAGAAAACCAAAACGCAAAGCTGATCCACAAAGGAGGTGCTAATTGGATTGTGTGATAAATCAGCAGAACAGCAGAACAATTATGTAAAACAAAAACTTCATTCGTGGCAAATGTACTCAGTCAACATATTTTCATGTCTAAACCCAACCTAGTCAAAACACAACTAAGCCACTTTTAACATGTTTAACTAAACCAAACCCAATGCAGATCTGAACAAATAAAGATAGAATGTGAGATCTATAGAAATGACTAATATTTTTTAGGGTTTTTGATATTTCACACTGATAATAGTTGGAGCAAACAATGTTTTACAGAATGGGAATTTAATTTAAACTGTGACCGTACTGCACTAACCTGCATGAGGTCTTAAATCTGACACCATTTATCAAATATTTATAATGAATGGATATTATGTTGCGATGAAGGTTTAAGATAGCACAGCCCCAATCCTTCTTATGTCAATTAATCGATTAATCACACGCAGCACAATGTTAGGTAAAAGAAGAGAAGTCCCCCTGCCATCAGCAGTAAAATATATTCATGTAGAATTGGATGTTTTTCATCCTTTTTTAGAAATAAAATCTTAAAATGATCTGCTGTACATAAACAACAAATCATTTGTAGAGAAAAAGATGGTTTCCTCTTAATTCCTTATGAGCTGAATTTGTTTTAAGACGGTTTCTTGGAACCGTCTGACAGTTTGCCTTGGAGGCTTTTAGATGTTATTTCACCTTTTCTCTTCTTCCATGGAAGAAACCAACCTCACTGGTTCTCGCTGCTCGTCTGCAGGTGGGACACTTAGAGAAGAATTGAACCCAAACATTATTGAACTTGTTCAAGTAGCTGTAAACCACACAGGGAAGTAGATCTGCTATGTCCATGCAGGGCTGCAGAGGGAAAACCGACATGTTCATTTCATTCAACAGGAAAACGTTAGAGATATAGATACACCCTTCCATCAAACTTTTTGACAGGTGGGCGGGGTCGTGGGGTGCGGGTCAACGGGGTGTAACCGGGTGTGGCCAAGGGCGTAACGTGCATGCTTAACAGAGATAAGATATCATCAGAAACGGTATGGCTTCAGCACCAATTAAAATAGATTAAATAATTAAATTAAATAATTACAATTAAAATAAATTAAATAATTACAATTAAATAATTGAATTGGTGCTGTATGGCATCCCATACATTTAAAATAGAGGGGGGGTGTGTTTACATGCAGACCTTTCCACTTCAGCATCAAACTGACTGACTCACTGGCAATCTGCTCCAAAGCACCTGTAAAGAGCTGATCAAAAAAACTGATATCCCCTGTGTGTGTGTGTGTGTCTGTGGTGCGTTGTCAATGAAAACACACTTTCTGTTACAGTACCACCCCGTACCGCCCAAAAAGCAGAAACATCAGTGTTTTTTCGACACCCTGAAGAGCATCAGGTTAGGCCTAAAAAATAAAACAAGGTTTAAACTTGTTGAATTGAAAATACCAGTACAGAAAAAAAACCAATGCCGGTGCATATTTCAGGAAACGAAGTTTCTGGACTTCTTCAACCTGCTTCTAACGATTCTCAGAACTGCAATGCCATCTTCAGAAGTAAGTATTCATCTTTGAGAAATCATTAAGTGCATGTGAATGTTCTCTAGTATTTGTCTAATTTATATATATATGTATATATATATATATATATATATATTTTGTTTTCTTCGTTCTTAGACTCGAACCGTCAAGATTTTGATGATTTTATCTTGACACAAAGCCATTATGGTGATTAATGTTAAATGCAACAACATTTTATAGTTAACGAATAAATCAGCTAACATTGAACAAATCTACTCATAGATATGATGACAGACGTAAAGCCGAATGACCATGTTGAAAGCGGTACCACCCTGAATCGAGCCTCTCCCAGAAAGTCTAAATTAAGGAGACGCCTTATTTCCAAAAACGAAGCAGGCACCGCATCTGCACTTGTTTCTGCCAAAGAAGAAGGAGAAAATAAGCGTTACATACGCCTCCTCATATTATTGTTATTGCATCTCAAAGCACACCGGATAAGTCGCCAACTGCTCGTGTTCCGGGGCAATAGGTAAGTACCAAAAACAAAAAAAAACTTTTTTACGGTTGAATGTAGAATATTAGAGACTTGTTTAAGCCACAGAAGAGACTAAATGTACATCCTTCAATCAAACGAGGTGTGAAAATTTTGACAGGTGGGCGGGACTTCCGGTAGCGGACATCCTAAGGCGGGACTTCTGGCGGCATAACCGGATATCGTCATTAACCGGATATTGTCATTAACCGGATGTTGTCATTAACCGGATGTTGTCATTAACCGGATATTGTCATTAACCGGATGTTGTCATTAACCGGATGTTGTCAAAACCGGATTTTGTCTTAAACCGGGATATCGTCATTAAACCGGATATTGTCATTAAACCGGATGTTGTCATTAACCGGGATGTTGTCATTAACCGGGATGTCGTCATTACCGGATATTGTCATTAAGGGATATTGTTTTAACCGGACTGTTGTCATTAACCCCGGATATCGTCATTAAAACCGGATATTGTCTTTAACCGGATGTTGTCATTAACGGATTTTCTTTAACCCGGGATATCGTCATTAAAACCGGGGATATTGTCATTAACCGATATTGTCATTAACCGACGTTGTCATTAAAACCGGATATCGTCATTAACCAGGTTTGTCAAAAAACCGGATGTTGTCATTAACCGGATATCGTCATTAACCGGATGTTGTCATTAAACCGGACTTGTCATCACAAGGAAGCGAATCTTTCTAATTGTATTTTTTAGATTTTTTTACAAAAAAAAAAAAAAAAACATGTAGTTTCTCCACTTTAAAGGGTCACTCAGGTTAATGCAGGCACGTCACAAAAAATTCTAAGAGAACCTGACAAAATTGTAAATTCTTTTTAGCTGATTTTAGTTACCTTAAGCTTCTCTTTTTTCATCTTAGAGCAATAGTTATTTAGGATTTAGAAAAAACAGTTGTCTCCTCATCCCACGTGGGAGCCAGAGGTTGTATATGTAGGTGTGGTCTATGTAAACGTCCAAAGAAACTGAAAAAATAAAAGTTATAAAGTCCTCAGACATGTCACTGTTTTTTGAATTAAGGCAGACATGGGCAGCTGTTTCTTGTGTATTATCTCAGACAAAGTCTTCACACTGACTGCAGTCAGAGTAATTAAGCTGACCGTGCTCCTTCCTCAACCAAAGTGTCGAGCGTTGTCTCAGTCAATACACCCCCGCTTTTTTAATGAATAGGTGATCAGACCTCAGACACGTCACTGTTTATTGTGAATTGTCTCAGACAAAGTCTTCACACTGACTGTATTCAAAGTAATCAAGGGGACTGTGCTTTTTTTCCTGACCCAAAGTGGAGAACATTGTCTCTGACAATTCACATCCCTGTCTATGAATTAATGTGTCTGCGGCTTTGCTGAGGTGTCTTGGGGGGTGTGTGGTCAAGGGGCGTAACCCATGCACGTTTATCTGATCTCGTCATTAGGGGGCGAATCTAGAATCAACGAATTTAAAAAAAACAGAGGGGGTGCTTCAGTGTTTTTTTTTAAATACTAGCAAAAAACGCTGCAATTTTACTTGCAACATTCGCTGGAAAAAAAACATTTGTTGAACATGGTTTTAGAGTTAGGAGAGTTTTTCATCAAACGGGGAGAAAGCAAGGCGTGCCGAGATGATGAACAACCATCTACATCATCTACTTCCTCATCTGAGATACCTATCGGAATTCCTATCGTAACATACTCTGCAGATGATGATCCAACTTCCCCCAACAACAATGGATGAAAAACCAGGCCTCAGGTCAGCTAAGACGTACGTCTCTTCTGTGTGAAACCCCAGTAACCTGTCTACAGCATACGCGCCATGAATTGGATGCCTGAAGAAATCAACATATTACCTATGCAAGGTACAAAGGCCTCCGTTCGACACTCTGCAGGAAGAGTGGTTTTTGGAACCATATGACTGAGTGGTAGCTGGGGGTATATGTTCATGTACCAAATAGGAGAGCTCTGCCTGTATCAATTGGATCAAGACGAGGTATTTAATGGAATCATTGGCTCTGTGTACTCTCACCCACAACGACTGGGCTGTTTTACGGCTGGCAATCCCACATTTAAAACGATAACCCTGAATCAGTCTCAGGTACGAGAGGGAGGATGAAGATGAAAGCTCTCCTGGGGCCAGCAAAAAAGGATGAGAAGGTTGAAGTTGAAACAGCTGCGAGAGAACCTCTCTTTAGTGCAGTGTGGGGTCAAAAAACCACAGCAAATGGCAGCTGTTTTTTCAGGCCAGCAAACGCAGGAACAACCAGACGATCCCCTCAGATCTTTTTGTGTTGGAGGCATTCAATCAGAACTGCGGAGTATTCAAGACAATGCTGGCTCTACCGTTTGATGCTTGGGGCTGAGAAGATGAATGAAATCGGACAGCGTCTTTCCAACCTTTTCCGAAACTCACGCTGCTAATGTTTTGTCAGTGAAAAGAATGCTGACTTCCCCTGTTGTGGATCTAAAGCCCCCCCTCTTTTGGGGACCCACCCCCCTTTTTGAGGCCCTCCCCCTTCCTGCGCTATATATCAGGGTCAAAACTGCGAGCTCACAGACTCTTCTTCACAACGGTGGGTAGCAGACCTTGAGAATGTATGGAGCGTAAAAAACCCGGGACCTCTAAAACC
Organism: Crenichthys baileyi; assembly: GCA_036173005.1. Taxonomy (NCBI): domain Eukaryota; kingdom Metazoa; phylum Chordata; class Actinopteri; order Cyprinodontiformes; family Goodeidae; genus Crenichthys; species Crenichthys baileyi. The sequence continues at coordinate 612,193 of JAHHUM010000025.1, forward strand.
GGAAGATACCCTCTTCTCTCCTGATGAAAGCTTCAACACCGGGCCGATCATCCACCTTCTCCAGACCTCTACTCACCAGCCACCTCATCGTTGCAGCTCTCTGAATCCCTCTTCACTCCAGGCACACCTACAGGATACAACCTCAGATCGTATCATCCGCCTTCTCCCGACCTCTATTCACCGCTATGCGTGGTTGAGTCTGTACACACAGATATCCAACCTGAAGACAAGAGGGTGATCGTGGAGGACGAGGCAACCATCAGCTACTCACCCTCCCCACAAACTCCGGACCCGATACCTACCCCTCAGCCTTCACCCGGGGGAGGAGGAGAGTATAATAGAATTTTTTTATCAAATGGGGGGAAATTAACTCCAAAAAAGAAAATCCCAAATTGGCTTTTTAAGTTTTATTCAAAGGCATTTCTGCGTTTGAAGACCCCTGTCACTGACAAGTCAGTGAAACAGATCCCAGAACACAGTTTACAGACAGTATTTATAGCAGAATGAGGGTGTTACCTCAGCTTCCAAAAGTTTAACTTTGGGGGCCCCAAACCTTCCCAGGACAGAGTTAAGACAATTTTTATGAGGACAACCATCTGCTCTTCCTCAGACACAACCCTCCAGGGTGTGTTTTAACCATTAAAACTTCTGGTAATGTTTAGAGTCCATCTACTCTAAATACCAGAAAACTAATTAAAACACTGAAGTCAGAGGGGAGGGTTAATGAAAGTTCACAGCACTTTGGAATACTTTGTAGCAATAAATGAAGAATTTCCTAAAAAGGTAATCAGGGTGATGAAAATGACGGGGCTGGGTTCAACCGCTCTCATCAATACGGTGAAAAAAGCGATACTTCATTTATTCAACATAACCTGTTTGAACTATCTCAAAGAAACCTGTTACGGGTGCATAACAAACCACCCGAGCCAACGACAGCATCAGTGCTGGAGATATTGGAGGAGGAGTATTACCCAAATCAACTTTCAACGCATCGTGCGACGACTCATAAACCCCAAGCTCCTTTCCTGTATTCAGAAACTTCTGACACTTCGACGCATACAAGCAGATGACTTCAGAGTGAAACAAATTGCAGAGACGGTTTTTTTAGAACTGAAATGGTACAAGGCTTCCATAGTGCAATCACTGATATGTACGATAAGATGGAGCGGTAATGACTGTCTCAAGCAGCTTTAACTCTGTTTCAGAGTGGGGGGCTACGATCCGATCTCAGATGTTTTTTGACTTTGTTGTCTTTTCTGTATTCCCAAACTCGGCTTTCTATTGGTATACATATATAACTGTTTTTTTTTTTCTAAAAAAGATTGCAATGTTTGAATTGATCTTTATTATCTGAATGTGTTTTTCTGTTTCTCTATTAAATACGGGTAAAATAAAAAAGAAGTATAAATTACCCTCAGGTGTTTGTTTTTTTCATTATTAACAAGTAGTCGTCAGAGTGAGCATAAGACTGGGATGTCTGAAAGAAGATTGTGAAGAATGTGTATTACAACCTTCAAATCTGGGGAAATTTTGGGGTGTAGAAAGGTTGAGGAGGGTTTTGCAAGATGAAACGGAGAAGCAGGTAGCGGGTTTAAAAAATTTAAAGATTTTTTTATCGGGGAAAAATACCTATACTTTACATAAACCTGCAAGAATAAAGTTCCAGAGAAACAGAGTTTTTTTCACCAGACCATTGAAACAGTTCCCGGCTGATCTCTGTGACATGCAAGCTCTGGCCAAGGGAAATGACGGTTACAATTTTTTTTTAACCGTCATTGACACTTTTCAAAAAGGGGGTATGTACGGGTTTTGAAGAGGAAAACTGCTGCAGAGGTGTTAAAGGCTTTTGAATCAGTTTTTTAAAAAAAGTCAAGTCCCAAAAACTTTAATGATGCAGGTAAAAAAATTTTTTTTAACAAGAAATTTAAGCTTCTAATGGAGAAAACACGGTTTGAACATTTTGCCACAGCGAGTGAAGTAAAGGCCTCTGTGGTTGAGAGGTTTAACCGCACTTTAAAAAACAAGGATGTGGAGATATTTTTACTGCTAACAACACCCGCGGGTACATTGATGTCCTGCAAAATTTAGTTAGAAGCTACAACCACAGCTATCACACCAGCATTAAAATGGCCCTATGGAAGTGACTTAGAAAATGCCCTTCAAGTGTTTTAGAATCTGTACGCGTGTTACCCCCAACAGATATTGCAGGGCCTCGGTGACAATGTTTTAAAAAGGGGTCTTGTCAGAATATCCAAGGTACGTGGAGGGGTTTGACAAAAAAATACAAAAAGAGCTTTACGGATGAAGTGTTTACAGTGTATGAGCGGATACCCCGATCTCCTCCTGTATACAAAACTCAAAAATTGGATGGAGAACCTATCGGGGATATTTTTACGCAGAGGACTTCAAAAAAGTAAAAATTTTAAGGACAAGATGTATCAAGTGGAGAAAAAATTAAATCGACGCACAGTCAAGGAGTCAAACGGTTTTTTGTACGCTGGGAAAAATTGGCCTGAGAAATCAACAGTTGGATCAGGTTTGATGAACTTCGAGATGTATAAAATATTGCGCGCTTAAAAAAACCCTTTTGATTCATACAGCATCATGGACAGCAAGGTGGAGGATGCCGGTTTTTTATGTTACCCTTCCCTCTAAAACCGCAAGGGGTTTAAAAATAAAACCAGTTAAGTTTCCGTTTTAAATTTAGTCACAAATTTTATTTTTGAAGGGCAATGGTTGGTTGCACTAGCGGGTTTCACATCCCCAACTGGTATAATTTACCCCAATAATGTAGCCCACTTTTAAAAGGAGAAATTTGGGGATGTAAAACAATACTGCCTCCCCCAATGGGTTACATTTCATCATCATAACCCTTAAAAAAAAAAATGGACGTGTAACTATTTCTTTTATTAAAAATCTTTATTTATTATATTTTCATGTCTAGGGATCAGCTTACTTCACACACACACAAAACACACCACACACACCAATATAATTTTAAATTTAAAATTTTAAAAAAAAATTAGAATCAGAAAAAAAAAAAAAATAGACAATTTTTAAAATTTCCCTAAAAAATCCTGAAACTTCCAAGGGCTGCACTGTGATGAAAATGTAAAATCTATTAATGAACATTTCTGGTAAATTTCTTTCAAAGTTTGCCCATTAAAACATTTTAAAACATCTCCGTGTATTTAAAAACTTTCTGCATGAAACCACTCTCTATGACAGGATCTAATACAAAGGTGACCGCACACAGTGGACGGTGTTTTAAGGATTATTAGATACAAAATTTTTGAGATCTGCTTTTTTAAAAATTTACGATGCTTGACGGTAGAACTCGAACTCTTACCGTTTAAAAAAAACTGGGGCATTTTACCCCAAGGATGGTCAGACTTCTGCATACTTTGTCAGGGTAAAAATCCCCCTTCTTTAGTCAATAAACCCTTTTTCTCGGATAAATAGACGGTCAAAACAGAGGGAGACGGGTCATTTTTTGAAAGGCGAAGCATTCCCTGATTGAGCAGGAAGAAAAAGGGAGATAACTCTTTCTCCCATTGGCAGATCCGGCAGGGAAAACCCTAAAAAAACTAGCGTGAACCCAAAAAAACTCATCCAAAGGATCTATTTTTTTATTTTTTCATAAGAAGTCAACCGGGGGTCATTCAATATTGCTCTCATTTCAGCATCCAAATTCTCCTCCGCCGTCTGTCTGATGGACGTTTTCTGACTGGGTCAGACGCCTGAACTGATGAGGGGAAATGAGAAACATCTTCTGTGATGTTCTGAGAGACATTATCTCCTGATGATTCCACCCACTAGATCACCGATCAAGGGAGCAAGAGCCGTCAGGATGGGCAGAATAAAACCACCTCCTTGACTTTTGAGAGCCAGCTGTTTACGTTTTATACCAGTTCTTTTATCAGCCAACAGTCTGATGATTTTTCTCTGCTTCTTCAATTGCCAGTGTTGAGAAGGAGATAGTTTAATGTTACTTTTTAAAATATTCAGAGCAATCTCACACAGAGCTTGAAGAAAGTTGGGAGAGCAGTGTGCGAGAATATCTTTACGTTTCTGAGGAGTAGCTTAGTACAGAGCTCTGAATAATGGTACATTCCTTTTTATTCGCGCAGACATGATGACTTACTTTGTTTTGGGCACGTACACAGCAGGCCACTGGTGAGGAAGTATGCCTGTTCTCAGTCTGAAATGTTCTGGGCAGGTAGGCGTGAAATCGATGGTTAAATATCCATGAGTGTCTCTCGTCGCATCTTCAAAACTCTCCAGGAAGAGACCCTTTTGAGATGGAAACATTTGGCGGGCCAGTATATTCAGCTGCAGTTTATCTCTCGGGTTCTTAAACAAGACCATATAATTACAGTTCAGGCTGATGGTGCGACTGAACTTTCCCTGATGAAAAACATTCTGAGTCAACATCATAACGCTCATATTACGATGGTGACGAAACTGGGTAAAGACCTTCATCACGTTTTCATCATCTGAGGCTTGAGCAATAACATCGTCTAAAATGATCAGATGATTCTGATCAGGAGGAAACAGGTTTTCATCTTCAAAAGAACGAGGCAATCCTTCCACAAAGGTAATATTTTTATTCATCTTCTGTAATTCAGCATACATGGGCTGAAAAGATGTGTAAATCCACACAATATTTTCTGGAACAACATCCATGACATGGTTACAATTTTGCAAAACACTTTTTACAAAAAACGTTTTCCCGCAGCCGCTGGGTCCAATAATCATACATGAGAAAGGCGCTCTAAATCTAGGATCAAAATCAATCTGATGTAAATCGGCAGAATGCAACATTTTCTTATTTTATTTTTTTATTATTTTATCTTTCTTCTTCTTATGCTCTAATAATTTAATTCAATTCAATTCAGTTCAGTTTATTTAGTTCAGTTCAGTTTTATTTATATAGCGCCAATTCACAAAACGTCGTCTCAAGGCACTTCACAAAAGTCAGGTACATACATTCAAATTAATCTTAATCATTGAACAGTGCAGTCAGATTCAGTTATTTATTCAAATTGGATAAAAAAGTTTTTCTGTCTAAGGAAACCCAGCAGATTGCATCCAGTCAGTGACTTGCAGCATTCACTCCTCCTGGATGAGCATGTAGAGACAGTGGACAGTCACTGGCGTTGACTTTGCAGCAATCCCTCATACTGAGCATGCATGTAGCGACAGTGGAGAGGAAAAACTCCCTTTAACAGGAAGAAACCTCCAGCAGAACCAGAACCAGGCTCAGTGTGAGCGGCCATCTGCCACGACCGACTGGGGGTTAGAGAGAACAGAGCAGAGACACAAAGAGAACAAAGAAGCACTGATCCAGGAGTACTTTCTATAGGAAGGAAAAGTAAATGTTAATGGATGTAGCTCCTTTAGTCGTTTCACCTAGAAAGAAAGAACAGTTAAACTCTGAGCCAGTTTTCAAGTTTAGAGTCTGAAAGAGAGCACATAGAGTTAGTTACAGTAAAAACTCAGTCAGTAGCTATGTCTAGGAGAGAGAAAGGGTTAAACACTGAAAGACAGGGCCATGTGGATCATCGGTAGAGGGTGAGCATTAAGTTGTTGCCAGCAGAAGCTTGGAGGATTCCCCTCTCCAGAAAGGTGTTACAGGTAGACACAGAGTCAGGCCAGGTGTAGCTTCTAGGAAGAGAAAAGAGAGAGAACAAAGTTAAAAGCTGAGATAACAGCAAATAATACAAAATTGAAGAGTAGTGTGAGAAAGTAGCGAAGATTCTTCAAAGGTTGTTACAGCATTGTCTGATAATGATCTACTATAATGAAATGTTCTTTCAGGTGTGGAGTACTCGGTTAAATTAAACTCAAAGGTCATCAAAAAATGGTCAGACAGCACAGGGTTATGAGAAAATATTGTTATGTCTTTACACTCAATGCCATATGTCAGCACAAGGTCCAGAGAATGAAGACAAAGGTGGGTAGATTTGTTAATGTTTTGAGCAAAGCCAATTGAGTCTAAGATAGCATTAAAGGCTATATTTAAGCTATCACTTTCAGTGTCAACATGAATGTTAAAATCCCCCACTATAATAACCTTATCTGTATTTAACACTAAATCAGATAAAAGCTCTGAAAACTGATCTATAAATTGAGAGTAAGGGCCTGGTGGACGGTACAAAACAACAAACAGAAGTGGTTTTAGTGCTTTGCAATTTGGATGAGGAAAACTAAGGATTAAATATTCAAAAAGATTTTTAGCTATTGATTGGTCTGGGACTAATCAATAAATCAGACTGAAAGATGGTTGCTACTCCTCCTCCTCGCCCAGTATTTCGAGGAATGTGAAAATTTTTAATAATTAGTAGGAGTGACTCATTTATAGTAACATAATCCTCTTGCTGCAGCCAGGTTTCTGTGAGGCAAAATAAATCAATCTGATTGTCACAAATCAGGGTCACTAACTAGCAAAGTCCTTTGAAGAGAGAGATCTTATGTTCAGTAAGCCACATTTAATTGTTTTTTTTTTCTTCTTAGTCCTGAGTTTTGTTTATTTTTATAGATTTTCCTGATTTCCTCTTTTTAGATAATTTTTTAATCTATTCAATTTTGGCTGTGGGCGAGACACTGTCTTAATAGGGTTATGGGGGGGTAGCAGTACAGAAGCTGCAGAGAGGAGTGTTAAAACTACGACCCCTGCTTCCGGTCTGAACCCTGGGTTTGTCAGAGGTTTGGAGAACTAATAAATTTGGCCAGATTCCTAGAAAGAAGAGCTGCTCCATCCAAAGTGGGATGGATGCCGTTCTCTCCGAATCAGACCAGGGTTTTTTCCCAAAATGTTTGCCAATTATCAATGTAGCCCACATTGTTTTCTGGACACCACCTAAGCCCAGCCCAGTTTTTGGGGAATGACGGGCATGCGGCTAAACATGTCGTCACTGGGTAAATCGGGGGGGGGACCAGAGAAAAATTTTACGGAGTCCGACCAAAAAAACCCAAAAAGGCAGAGTTCCCCCCGCCAGAAAAAAGGGCATCTTTTGTCATACACCAAACCCGAAACCTTTTAACAATGCAGCTTTTTTAAAGGGGGAAAATTCTCTTTTTTCCCCCCCGGATCGTGGTTTGGGGAAAAATTTCAATGACACCCTCCTGGACCCTTTGCTAATTTTAATTTTTCCTTTTTTTTTCCCAACCGGGCCCCTTTGGGATCTTTTTTAAAAAATTGACCCCCCGGGGGGGCCTGCTTTCCCCGTGTCCTGGGGAGGGCTTTTAGCACGTATAACTAGTTTTTTCTGGGTTTTTTTGGTTTTGGTATGCAAAAACTTTTTTGGGTGCTTTTTGGGAGAAAACCCTCCAAAAGGGCTTTTCCGCCCCCGACCCTCGTCTTTAAGATCACCCAGATAATTTCCCAGTTCCCAAAGGACCCTCGCCCCCTTTTTGGGTCACAAAAAAATCAAACTGTCCATATCAATATAAAATCAATCTGCCTAAATTGCTCCATGCTGCGGGAGAAGTTTTTTAAAGGGCAAAGGGGTTTGGGTAAATGCTCCCAATAAACCATTTTTTTCCCTTGCCCCCGGGGGGAGGATGACCCCTTTGCTTAGTTCCACTGCACTCACACATTTCGGGGTTGGGAAGAAAGGGAAGTATTTAACCCAAAATTTTGTTCGAGAACATAAACCCTAAAAAACCCCTTTTCAGGGGTTATGATGACTGTTTTTCTGAGACACGTTCATTTCGATGTGCAAATTTCCCCAAAAGCTTTTTAAACACAGTTTTGTTTTACCTGCCCTTTTTGGCCCAGGGTTTCACCTTCGATTTTCCCCCTTCCCGTCTAATTGGGTTTAACCCTGGTTATTTTGGGTAGCCTGCTAATACTTTGACCTGCTCCCTCTTCACCCCCCCGCTTCAAAAGGGGTCCCCTAAAAACTCCTGCTTTCCCTTTAAAAAGAAATGAAATGGAACCCTTTTTTAAAGACTGTGCCCACTGCTTTTCCCCAAAATCCCAAAATTTCACTGTTTTTAGCAAGGCGTAACCCACTGCATTTTAAACAAAACCCCAACACTAAACCCCACCACCCGCCCAGAGCTCTGTCCTCATCATTTGCCTGCAGGGACCTGCCCTGGTTTATTTATTTTGCAGCCATGTGGGGGGAAAGGGGAAGTAAACAAAAAAAATTATTAAAACCTTGGGGGAGGGGTTCGGGTAAGGCAAAAAAAAGGGGAAAAAAAACCCTCTTTGGGGGGTGGGAACCCCGGGGGCCCCTTTTGTTGTTTGCCAAAAATTTAGCTGCGGGGGGTCCCCAAAAAAATCTTTTTTAAAATAAAATTGGTTTGGGGGTCCCGGGGGGAAAGGGGCGGGTTTAAAAATTTACAAAAGGGGTACGGGGATTTATGAATCCACATATTTGGTACAGTTTCACCTGGCCCCGCTGTGTACCTAAACCTCTTTGGGGAGGTGGTCCCCCCATACAAGCATTTTGGGGTTTATAGCGGTTGGGGTAAAATTAACCTCTCTCAAGAAAGCTGATCCCCCCTGGCCCTTGATTTTTTCATTTCATTTCCACTCGGGCCCCCCAAAAATCCTCAAGACGAAGGCCATACACCGTTTGGAGTCCCTTGCTTCTCTCAACAGTGGCTGCGAAAAAACTTTCAAATGCTCCCCCTCTAAAAGGACACTTTTCATGGGGTGAAAAACCAAAATTTTTCAGCCGGGGAAAAAACAGCCGAAAAATTTCCCAAACGAAATTTTGGACCCTTTAATCTCTGCAAAACCCAAATCGACTAAATACGGGCCAAATTTTTTTTTCCCCTTTGTTTAACCAGGGTTTCAATGTCTTTTTTTTTTTGCTGTCTGCAACCCGCCAACCTTTTAAAATAGAGCGCGGGAAAAACCCGCCCGTACTACTACCCCTGTAGCCCCGGGAGGTGGGGGAGGGCCCGGGTTTTTAGGAAAAGGGAAAAATTGGTTAAAAAAACCTTTCATGCGGTTTGAGGCTATCGTGACGCTTTTTAAGCGTCCCACTTGTCCCCTTAAAGAACTCATCCCAAATTTTAAAACAAAAACCTTGAAACAGAATGCCCACATAAATTTTTAAAATAAAAAAGACCTTCCTTCTCAAAGTAAAAGGGAGCCCTTTGTTTCTTCTCTGTACCAGCTTTTAAACACCTTTTTTGTTCTTGAAGCTCGCGTTCCTACACGTAGGGGGAGGGAAAGGGGGAAAGGACCCCCCCCATACTGGGGCTTTTGTTGAAGGAAAATGGGTGAGGGAAAAATTTTTTGGGGTTCTGATCACAAAAACCTAAGTTTTCCCGGGCTGGCACTCAACTTCATACACAGGGAAGGACAACTATCAATAAATTTTTCACCTGAAATCAGGGTGGGTTTTTAAACAAAACCCCTTTATTTTCCCGGGCATAAATGAGATGGGGTTTTAATGCCTAACTGCAGCACACCCAGGGGAAACCCAGGTAGCTGTCATACCACGTCGTTGTGCGCTTTTAAAGGGTAAAGCCTCTGTACAGGGTTCCCCTAAAATGGAGAAGAAATTTTTTTGGGTTAAATTTAAACCCAACCCTGCCATTCCTTCCTTTCAATGTTTTTAAATAACAGACCAGATGGGGGAAATGTGCACCCCTTTCCCTTAATCGAAGAAGAATTAAAAACCCTAAAAAATCATTTTCATAACTGATTACAGGCTGGCCGGGTTAAAAATTTAACACAGATGACCATCGAAACGTCACATCAAAATCGGAGGTTTATTCTCCCCAAAAAAATACGGCATTTTACATGACCCCACGTGGGGTTTATCCTCCCTTTGCTAAATTGGGAAATTTAACGTATATCCTGTTGCACCCCTTGGGCACATTTTTAAAAACCAATCAAGTCCTCATGGGCCTGCCCGCCCGGGGTCTGTTCCGGGGTTCCCTTGTCTACTAAAACATAAAATTAAGACAGATTCTGTGAAAACCCTGCACGGGGGAACAGGTTCGCAAATTTCCCATGCAAAACACTTTTTTTGAGGGGAAAAACTGGAACAATACCCTTTCACATGGGGGGGTGTCTGGCTTTTCATAGCCCCCTTAAACAATATCCCAACTTTTATCTCGATCCTCAAAAACCCCTTGAAAATTTTTTTTTTCCCATAGTAGTGTTTTTGGGAAATAAACACCCTAAGAGGGGGTTTTGATCGATCGGTAAAACCCTGATCTAAAATTTACACAGAGCTGTAGACCTGTATGGGTTTTTCTTTTAAACTAAAAAAAAAAAATTTTTTCTCTTTAAATTTTTTTCAAATTTCCCAAATGCCCACGAAAGTTACTGCTGTCGATATCAAACCCCAACCCCCTGTGTTCCCCACATCCACCAAGCTCTAAAGGGCCTGATTTCAGTAAGGGTTTGGGGTCAGGGGCGTGTGCAAGACTGTTTGAAAAGCTAACTGATTCCCTTTATATCTAAAATATACAGGGGGACTTTTTTTTTTTTATAATCAGTTCACAGTCTAACTTTCCCTTTTTAAATTTACTTTTCCGACCCTCCTCAGGGTCTGTAACTCCCTTTAGAACTAATTCCAGGTTTTTTATCTGCGGGCATTTCAGCGTTGGACTGTAAAACCCCCATCAAAAAATTTCCTCAAAACGGGCCCAAAATCATATTTCCATCATGGGGTAAGGGAAAACTGATGTTAGGGTTTTGGAATTTTCTCCACTAATTCTAGCTTTTACAACATCATTACTCGGGCCTAAAGACTTTTCAGTATAGCTAATTTTTTGGAATACCATGATGTTTATATAGACCCGCAGCGAGATCAGGGACATTACCAGGGCAGGGGGGTGGGGTGGTGAAAGGTCTCCTTATTTCAAAGTTTTAAAACTTTTACGTTCAACAGTCGCAGGAGGATCTGCCCCAGTCTGATCAGGGCTGACTGCAACCCCTGGTTGAAAATTACCGCCCAAAGCTGTCCAGTATGATCACGGCATTGACGTTGAAGGTAATTTTTATTCAGCTTATTTTTGTGATGAATACTGGGTGGGGACGGGGCTCATTTAAAACTTCAAAAAGCCTGTTTCTAAAACGTTAAAAAGGGCACCGGGGCAAAAATTTTGTTTTTTTACATTTTTCCTGTTGTTAGCAGGAGAGGCAATTTTAACCCGATGTTTTTGCCCACTTCGCTTAACGGGGGTTTTTACTGAGCTGAAACAACAAACATTTCCCTTTTCTCATTCCGCATGTGGGGATCTGGTTTTCCATGTTTACATGAATTTTCCGAAGAAGGAAAAAGAACCCCCCGGGGTCAGTTTTTAAAATTACCTTGAAAACAGCGCAATTTTTTAAATAACCGTCTGGCATGCATCCAAAAGCGTTTAAAATTTATGGGTTTTTTTAAAAACGGTCACGTAGGATAAGGGAAGCTCTCTGTCTGCGTGTACTGTCCGGGGTCTTGTGAAAATCTGCTCCACCCTCAACGTTGGCCCCCTGGGGAAAAATAAAAAAAAAAAAAAAAAGAAAATTAAATTTTTTATACAAACTAATTCGGTATGTGAAAAGAGTATAAAAAGAAAATTTAAAAGTACCATTCCTTAAAATTTTAACAAGGTTTCCCAAATCTTTTCCCGCAAATGAAAGGGTCCGTTCAGCTGAAAGTTTTTTCGGGTTGGGTTCTGGGGTTAAAACATTCGATTATCTGGGAAAATATTTTTTCAAAGGGGTTAAAAAAATCTGCAATTTGGGATACACCCGTGGAAAAAATATCCCCCCCCCCCCCCCCTTGAAAATATATATATTTTAAATTAAATTTTTTTTTTTCTTAAATCCCTCCCCTTTTGGAGCTGTTTTAATTTTTTTTTGGCCACGGTCAGGGGAATGTGGCCCCCATGAATTTGGGTTCACCCTCCCCCATGGGTATTTTAGCTGGGGGCGGTTTTCTTTTTTAAAAGGGCAAATTTCCGTCTCAACTTTTTTATTTTTTTCGGAGGGAGGCACGGGTTTCAAAAATCTCCAACGTTCCGGGAAAACCCTCTCGTTTTAAAACTTTAAGTAAATTTAAATTTATTTTTTTTTTAAATCCCCAAATAGCATTCACCAGTTGACTAAAACCCGGGTGATGTTTGCAGTTTAATTTTAATTTTCCCTAGTCGGATTGGTTTAAAAAGATACCAATTTCCCTTTTGTCCCTTGGGGTTTTAAAGAAATTAAAAAGTTAAAATTATTATTATCCAACGAGCATTTTACAAAAACTTAAGGAATTCTTTCGATTAATACTTTTTAAATGAAAAATTTCTTTGTATTTTTTCGTAGAAGCAAATGTTCACCACCCTTTTTGTTTCCCGAAATATTTCCCCACATTTTTTGTTTTCTCTTTACAAGTGTTCCCTTTCAATTTTCAGTGGAACCTTTGGGTTTAAAAAAAAACTTTTTGCTACCGAATTTTTAAGCCGATCTCCCAGTTTTAAAATTCCCTTGTGTCTCTCCATGGGAAACCCAAAAAGACTTTAAAATATGCCCCCTTCCCCTTGTTTTCCCAAAGACGGATCAGATAAACGGGGCCTGGTTACGCCCCTTTGACCACCTCCCCTGGGAAACCTTTAGCAAAAGCCCCCGACACATTAAATTTAATAGGAAAAGGGATGTGAATTGTCAAGAAAAATGTTCTCCCTTTTGGGTCAGGAAAGAGCACGTCCTCTTGAATTTTCTTTTTTAATACAGTCAGTGTGAAACTTTGTTTTGGATAATCACAAGACCCAGCTGCGCATTCTTTTCCCCTTAAAATTTAATAAACAGTGACATGTCTGAGGGTTTATCCTTTTTTTTTTTTAGTTTCTTGAGACGTTTAACATAGACCCCACCCACAGGGTACAACCTCTGCCCCCCACGTGGGATGAGGAGACAACTGTTTTTTCTAACCTAAAAAACTATTGCTTAAGTGAAAAAAGAAAAAGCTTAGGTAACTAAAATCGGCTAAAATGAATTTACAATTCTGTCCCGGGTTTTCTTTAAATTTTTTTGACGGGCCCGCCCTTTTTCCTTGGGGCCCTTTTAAAATGGAGAAACTACATGGGTTTTTTTTTTTTTTGTAAAAAAATCTTAAAAAAATAAAAATTAAAAAGATTTTGCTTCCTTGTGAAAGACAAAGTCCGGTTTTAAAGCAAAAATCCGGTTAATGACAACGGGGGATTAAAAGACAATATTCCCGGTTTTAAGAAAACGTCCAGTTAAAGACCCAAAATTTCCGGGGTTTAAAGCAACATCCAGTTTAATGACAATATCCGGTAATTACGATATCCGGTTTTGCCCCCTTTTGGTGTTCCCCCTACCCTGGGAAGGCCCCCCCACCTTCAAAATTTTTTACAACCCCCGTTTGATTGAAGGATTTTACATTTAGGGCCTCACAGATAAAAAAATGTTTTTTCAATTTAACGGAAAAACGTCCCGGCAAAGGGAAATGATGGAAACCTTTGGGAAAAACAAATTTTTCAACCCATCAGCAGTGGAAAAGGGGAGGTAAGAAAAAAATAACAAAGATATATTAAATAATAATTATTTTTTAAGGGAAACATAGTTCGATAAAAAAATATTCATAAACCTGTTTTACAGTTCACCCCAAAAAATTCGGCCCTGAAACCCCCACCCCAGAAAAGGGTTTCTTTCAAAGACTGGACAAAGTTTCCCCCAAGCGGTCAATTCACCCCAAAAAAAAGCTACACTGGGGGGGGTTTCCGGAAAAGAAAACCCCCATCCAAGGGAAGTTTTAAAGTATTTTTAAAAAATTCGTTTATTAGCCTACAAAAGTATTTAAAACCCCCCCATAAAACCCCCAAAAAAAAACTCGCTTATTTTTTAAAAAATATTATTATTATTTTATTTTGGGAAAGTGTGGGTTCTCCCGCGTAAGGTAATTTTTTTTTTTATTTTGGGGTTTTTACGGAATAAATTTTAAACCCCAACAAAAAAAGAACGCCTCTCTGCGTTCATACCAGATAACTCTTTCATTGGCCCCAATGAACGGGATAAAGTTTTTATTTTTTCCTACTTAATTACTTTGGGGTCCCCCCTTTTTTTTTTTAAATTTAATGTTTTTTTTTCAATATATTTATTTTTTTGTTTTTCCCTTCCTTTTTTGAAAAGGTAAAGGTTTGATGGTAAAGCCGATTGGGTCCCAGAAAAAGCACATCTACCAGGGAAAAAGTTCCCCTCAAGCTCACGGGACCGTTTAAATAAAGCGTCATCATTGGGCGCTTCTTTCCCGCATGTCAGGGGCCCTGATGCAGGACATTTCGGTACATGAAAGGGGATTTTAAAGTGAAATGATTTTGTGTTTTTTGTTTTTCGTGTTTTTTTTTTTTTTTTTTGTTTTGATTTTGTTTTTTTCTTCTGTCAAAAAATTTTGGGTAACCAAATCAGACCTGGTTAAATAAGGAATTTATTAGCTGAGGGTTAATGAAATTTCCCCTAACTGCCCCCAAATGTTTTAGATGGGGGGAAAACATCTTCCTTTGTTAACAAGGGGGGACTTTTTTTTAAACTTAATAGAAAACAGGCTCTTTGGGAAAGGAAATTTTTAAAAGGCCCGTTTCCAAACTGCCCAAAAAATTTTTAACTTACCCCGGGAAAAGGCTCTTTGGGAAAATATAAAGGAAAACCCCCATCTGGCAGTCTTCAAATGGCTCAAAAGCTTACAAAACCCTTCAAAATTTTCACAGTGTTTTTGCAGCATTTTGGGGGTTTTAATTTTTCCCAAACCAAAAGGAAAGGGGAGCCCGGGCCCCGCCTCTTTTATCAGATTGGGGCGAGATCCCCCCAGGGGGTTTTTAAAGTGAAAGTTTTAAAAACATTGAAAAAGGAGCCTTTTCCTCCCCCCCTCCCCGGGTTTGGGGGAACCCTTCCTGATCTAGCGGCATTCATACAAACATCAAAACGTATTCTCATTGAATTAGCTGAGCCGCCCAAATTTATTAAACAGACCCTAACGATTTTGGACAGCGAGAATTAGTGGCTGAAAAATTTTAATTTGTCACGTCACTTTTACAGTTTTCCGATGATGGAAACATGAAACCTGCTTTTTTCGAGGAATTTCTGGACGACTTATACAACCCAAAGCCCACCTTTTCCTTTTAGACAATAACTTGGGAAATTTGTTTCCCACAGGTTATTAACGACCCTGAAGGGGGTTAAAAGGAAAGGGCCCACGGGGGGCTTGACAGTAACTGTTTTAAAAAAAAAATTTGGTCACCTGTATGTTTAGATAATATTGGTAAATCCCTTTTTGTTTTGCTATCTGCCTCGCCCCACGTCTCGACCGAACCTTATGATAAGGGTTTGTTTTGAGCGGGGAGGGGGGGGAAAGCACCAGGCAGGCCTCAATGAAAAAACAGCGGTTATTTTTAATTGACATTAAAAATTTTTTGAAAAAATTCGAAGAGAAAAATTGTAGTTTCACAAAAACCACGGGCTTTTACAGCTCTGTGAAAATTTGAAAACCGGTTTCCCTGACGTTCAAACCCTCTTTTTCTGCTGTTATTCAAGGTCATTACTATGGAATAAAAAATCTCAAAGGGTTTATGGTTTCCGGGAATGTTCGAAATTATTTTTAAACAGGGTCCCGAAAAACCCCACACACACCCCTCACCCCCATTGTGAAGGGTATTGCCCAGTTTTGGTCTTTAAATCAGGTTGCAAAAAAATAACAAAACCTGTCGCCCGGGTGCAGGTTGTCAAAAAATTTCTGTCCCCAAATCTTTATGTCTCCTAGAGAAAATAAACCCCCGAAAACAAAATGATTCTGAAGGCCTATGAGGGGACTGGAGTTGGAAAAAACTGTGCAAGGTGTGCAAAAGAATATACCTTATTCCGATCAGAAACCGGGAAAAACCACGGGTTGGCCCAGGGAAAAATGCAGTATTTGCGGTGGGAATATTTTCCCGGTTGACGTTACATGCGATCACCCAAACTTTTACATTCAGACATGCAATCCATTAAATCAGGTAGATGAAACTGTTTTTTTATGATTTTGAATGCTTCATCAATGAGATGGTGTGACTTTCCCCTTTCTGGTCTGTGCAAAAAAGTTAAAAGGTGATGAAGGCCCACGTTGTGGTTAGACGGGCCCAAAAAAAGGTGTCTCCCCCTTCAAAAGGGCCGATGTAAAAAAGGTTTCTCCCTTAATAGCCCATAATGCTGTGGTTTATGATAGTTCCCTTATTCTCATAGCTTTTGGGGTACGGTTGGGAAATTAAGCCCCCAACTCATCATGCAGCAAGTAAATTTGTCTTTTTAAACCGACCCTGTTTAAAAGGGTTTTAAAAACATTGATTAGGCTTTCCTTTCTTTGTATGAAGTTGATTTGCCATGCAAAAAGCGTTATTTTACCCCCTCAAAGCAAGGGTTTTTTCCCCCACCTTTCTCCTTTTTTGAAACAGCCCTAAAGTACTGGGGTCTATCCTTCCACCCTCCCTCCGCAGTGGAACGCATGAGTCTTCAGAAAAACCCGGTTTTTAAAAACCGTGGTAAGAGAAGCGAGAAAAGACCCCCTTTGCTTTAAGAAAGAAGCTTTTCCCGTTATTGAAAAAAATGACGTTGAAATTTTTTTCTCAAGGTGCTTAAAATTCAGAGACGAGTTTTTTTTAATGAGACAAGTTTTGGACCCGTTTAATGAATCACGATAGCACAGCGTGCTAAAGGGTTTTTTGAAAAACCAAATTTTCCCTTTCCCTCCAAAAAAAACCTTTGGAAAAAACCCCATAAACCTTTTGGGACTACAGGCGTAGCCCCCCAAAACCCGTTTTCCCCAGCGTGTCTATTAAGTGGCGGAGTGGATTGCAACAGCAGAAAAAATAGACTTTAAACATGCTTTAAAAACCAAAGGGGGAAAAAAAAAATGGGCCCCGTATTCAGTGAGGGTATGCAGGGGGAAAACGGTGTAAAAATTTGGGCTTTTAAATTTTTTTAGGGCTTTTTTTTCCCGGGCCCTGAAAAAGGGGGTTATTCACCTCATGAAAATTTCCTTGAGGGGGGCAGCTTTGGGAACAGTTTTACACAGCCACTTTTGGAAAAGGCAAGGTGCCCCAAACTGGGTACGGTTTTTTCTTTCTCGAGGTTATTTGGGAGCATGAGTGGACGGAAAATAAAAAAAACCACCCGGGGGTGATCAGCTTTCTTGAGAAATTTAACGCCCCCAAAACCCTTTTATCCCCACCGAGATCCCTCTGTATGGGGGACGCCCCTGCGCTATGGGGTTTGAGAACACAGGGGGCCCAGGTGAAACTGTACACTATGGGTTTATACACCCCTGTATCCCTTTTGGAAACGCTAACTCGTTTTCCCCCCCGGTCACCCCCCCAATCATTTACAAAGATTTTGATGACCCCTGCAGCTATTTGGGTAGATCAGAGCTGTGGTTCCCCCTGTTGAGGTACAAAATTTCCCAAAACATAATAAAAGACCCCCCAAAACACCCCAGCCCGGATGTGTGAGAAAGAAAGATGAAGAGCGGGAAAATTTAAGATTAACACAATTTTAAATTGGTAAATGATAAGTCCAAATTTCCCTAAAAATTTTCCAAAAAAAAAGAATGATACAGGGGAAAAGAAATAAAGATTTCCCAAAAGGCCTTTGGAGAAGACCGGTAGCACAAATCAAACAGCTGGTCACCGAGTAAATTCTCTCATCATAGATGCCATTTAACATTTTAAAACCCATCTACATAAAAAGACGGACCCTCCCCTTTATGCAGCCCTGGCCTGAAAAATTACCCCAACCCCCCCCTTGTGGGTAATTTATTTTTTTTTCCCACCCAAAAAGTTGGCATTTTTTGTTTTAAACTGCCCTAAAACCCCAGCTTTTTTAATACTTGCAGCTGCTGAGAACCTCCTAACCTCGTTTCCCACCCTTTTTCCCAAACCTGACTTTTGCTGGGAACTCTGACTTCTCCCTCTCAGGCCACAATAATGTAGGTCCCATTTTTATGGTTATACATGCAAAACTGAACTAATAGCATGAAAGTAAATGTTTTAAATTTTCTAACCCAAATTCCCCCCTTTTTGACCTAAGAAGAGGTAAAATTTTCCCAAAAAATGTAGGAATAAAAAATCAACAAAAAAAGGGGAAATAAGGCCAAAGTGGCACACCCAAAAGTTTAGTACTCGGGAAAAAAGTAACCAAGGAAAAAGCCAAAAATTTTACAACGGGCCCATTAATTAAAAACCCTTTCAGTAACAACATTTTGCATTCCCTATTATATGGAGGTTTCATGAGTGAGTGATTTCCCCCCTTTCCCCACGTTACTAGAATACCAAAAATACAGACACTTTAAATCAGCCCAAAGAGATAAATTACATTCTTCCCCCTTAAAAAAAAAGGGTTGGTAAAACCCCCGCCTCCAGCCCCCCGCCCAAATTTTTGAATCAGGCAGAAAATTTTTTAAATTTAACGTACGCAAGGGCCCTTTTAATGCTCGAGTCACTGATCCCTCAGGGGGGTATTATTTGGGATTTTAAGTACAGCACATGTCTCCAAAAAATTTTTAAATACAACCCCCCTTTTCGCCAAAAACATGTCTGAAACCAATTATTTGCAAGCCCTAAGAGAAGTAGGGCCCAAAAATTTGCCAACCCTTCAAACCCCTTGTATCAGATTTGCCCAACCCCTTTAAAACATTGTTTAAAGTATGTAAGACCCCGTTAATTTTTATTTGGGGTTACAGGGAAAAAAAATGTGAAAACCCGGATATTTTCAAAAACCCAGCGCCCCCTGATCAACCAATTTAAAAGGGCTGGTTTCTCCACGTTTGGAAAAACCAATTGCATCAATATAAATTTAAAGAAATGTCCTAAGATCAAAGGGGTCTGGTCTCCCCACCTTTTCCCCCATGTGGTGATTTCTTTTCCCCCCAGAAGCAAAGCAGCCACCCGTCGCACCATTGGGACAGCTCATACTGGCCCTTTGGGGAAATTTGGGGCTAAAAAAAATATTTTCCCCCACAATAGTAATATAAACCCTTTATGGGCCCCCGTGTCCACGGGCCAGTGGGTTTAAATTTTGTTAACCCCCATGAGAAGAGGGCAGTTCCCAAAATTTTTTTTGTGGTTTTTTAGTAACCCCTTTTTAAAATTGAAAAAAAGGGGTAAATTTATATCACCACTTGAGGAGAAAAAGGGCCCACCCGTGAAAAATATTGCTAATTTCCGGAAAACACCTTTGGGTAAAGGGATGAAATGCAAAGGGGTTTTATTTTTCCATAAGTTAACAGAATCATGCATTTTTAAAACCTAGTGGGTAAATTCTCATATATGGGGGCCCGGTACAGTTTAACCCGAGTTGGGGCTAGCAGCCGCCAAAGCTATACAATTGCTCATGGCCCACTCACGTGGTCTGAGCAATCCACGTCAACCAACCCAATTGGGGCTCCCGTTTTATCCCCGAGCCCCCCTTTGGGTAACATCTTCCCGGGGTTTTAAAGGGGTTATAGTTACTTTACCACAGGGGTTTTCCCCTTTACCCCCTTTGGCCCCTAGCTGAAAAAAGAGTAATTCTAAAAAATTCTATCCGGGTTTGTGCGATCCCTCCCGGCAATGTAATCCTAAATACATATTAAAAAACCCGGAAAACATATTTCCACATCCCAAAAGTAATCCTGCAAACCCTTTTGATAGATATCACCCCTACATATTATATTTAGTTTCCCGGTTAGCCTCACTTAACCCCAACCGTAAACACCCGAAAAGAGGTTCCAAAAATGAAATGTGGCTTTCCCAGCCCAGACATAATCTAATTCGATACCCCCATGGCTTTAAATTTCATGTATTTATGTTTCAGTCATTTTGGGTAGATGACGACGGCACGGAAATTGGGGTCGGGCGTGCTTTACCACTCCCCCAAAACCAAACCCCACAACAAGAAACAATTATTCCCACAAGTTCATTATTAAAACCCCCCCCCAAATTTTCCCTTTTCAACAGAATCCCAAAAAAATGCCTCACCATTTTTTTTTCTTTGTACCAGTCAAACCACTTACCCAGGAGTTTTAACCTTCCCCACACTCTGTGGGGGGTTTACTCAAAGATGTTTATTCAAAGCCCTACATCCCCTACATAAAAAACAACAATAGCATAAAACAATGATTCAAAGATTTAAATTTTTTAACAGAAAAAAAACCACATTCAATGATCACATAATCAAAATCAAGGGGTCACATTTTGTTTGATTCCAGTCCTGAATTTATCGTTGATTAGTTTTAAGTAAGGGCTCCTTTTAGGTTTTTGGGTAAATCCCTTCCTTTTAATCTTTTAAAACCCCAAAAAAAAAAGCCCCTGGAGTGGATAAATCCTCTTCAGCTCAGTGCCCCATCACAACGGGGAGCCTTCCCGGGGTTTTTTATGCCCCTTTTAAAACACCTACTCTGAGTCAAGGGGCACGTTTTCTAAGGGTCCTCCCGCGGTGACCCCTGGCTCCAAAGCTACCCGGTTTCTTTTTCCTCTCAGAAAGAAAACCCCATGAAAATGTTCTTTCCAGGACTTGGAACGGGCCCGTGAACCCGGGGTTCCCTGCCCAAATTCCCCTTAAGGATGACCTTTGGGGCCCCCACCCAGGGTGAAATTCCCGGTACACAGAGGGCCCCTTGTTCCCTCAGGTCCCCTGGAGAACTCTGCTGCTAGGCTTTTGCAACTCATTAAAGAAAATGTAGAAGATAATTGGCCGATTCACCCGTTTTTCCGGTATCCCCTGTGCTTTTGGCCCAGAAAACTCTCCCAGTCTGTAGTTTATGTTTGGGAAAGGGAAAAAGGGGGACAATTAAAAAGACAAAACCACAAAAGAAATTTTAAAACCACTGGGGCCCCAAAAAAAAAACATCCACCCAATTTAATTTAGTCTGGTGCCAAAAGGGAGCCCAAATTTTGTTTCAATATTTGGTTTTATTATTTCAAAACCCTTTTTTGTGGAATGAGGATAATTTTTACTGTACCCCAAAAACATGTTTTAGTCCCAAAAAATTTTTTCCCCCTGTTGAAAATCCTTTTCCCGAAAATTTAAATTTTCCCTTATCAGACCTTATTTTTTCCAGAAGCCAGGGCTGGAAAGGGTTTTGATTAAAATTTAAAAAAATTTTCCACAGAGTATCTCTTTTTCCCCGATTGGGTGTAATTTTTAAAATTACCTTTGGGATTTAATGATAGTAAGTTTTGGATTAAAAAATCCCAGATGGAAAAAGTTCATCATATCTTTTTAAAAATAGGTGCCCCATTGTTCCCCGATTTAAGGGCCCGTGGGAAAAAAACCCAAAATGCAATGTTTCCCTGGCCCCTTCCCGAATTTTGTTTTTCAAAAAAATAAGGGAAACACCCTTTTCTAAAGGGATACAGCTAACATACTGAATCTTCTCTATATTGGGATTTCAGCTAAAATACTGAAAAACTTTTCTATATGGATACAGCTAAAATACTGAACCCCCTTCTCTATGCATACCGCTAACAACTGCCCAAACATTTCTTATTCATACAGCAAACATACTGAATCACTTCCTTTTAATGCATACAGCAAAAATACTGAACAACCCTATTTTGGGAACAGCTAACATTTCTGAATCCCCTTCTCTATTGCATACAGCCCCAAATACTGAATACCTTTTCTATATGCATAAAGCTAAAAATAATGAACAATTTTCTATATGCATACAGAAAAAAATGAATCACCTTTTCTAAAATGAAAACAGCTTTAAAATACTGAATCACCTTTTCATATGCATACAGCTAAACTACTGAATCACCTTTTCTATATGCCATACAGCTAACATACTGAAAAACACCTTTTTCTAATGAAAAAGCTTAAAAACTTTCTGAACACCCCTCTTTATGATACAGCTAACAACTTTTTTTTTCACCCTCTATATGCCCTACAGCTAACATACTGAAATTTACTTCTCTATATGCAACAGCTAAAAACGAATCACCCTCTCCCTTTTGCAAACGGGTAAAATACTGAATCACTTCCCCCTCTATATTTCCCCCCCTTTTCTGGGAAAAAACACTGTTTTTTACAGAAAAAAATCCAAATAAAAAAGGGAGAATAATTTGAAAAAAGCCAATTGTGCCCGCAGGGCTACAAAAAGGGTTTAAACTTTGAACGATTTTTGCGTCCCGTTTTCCCAAATTCCCGTGATGCCCTTAAAATTTTTCAACCCCCGCTTTTTACCCAAAAAAAACCAGTGGTTTCTGTAAACCCGTGTAATTAGGGACAAATTTCTGCTATGGCAATAAAAAAACCCCCAAAAGGGCAAAAAATCTTTGTTTGGGGTGAAAGTAAAATGGGAGATTTTCGTGCAGAAAAAAAAATGGGTTCCTGTTGTTAAAAAAACTGTTCCTAAAAAAAAAAACCTGTATTCTTCAATCTGCTTACATTTTACTCCCCTTTGAAAAAAAAAAAAAAACCCTTTTTTGGGAAGATGTAAAAAAGTAGAGTTGGTTTGCTTCAAACACCGGTTGCTGTTGGGGCTGTAATCAGAAAACCCCCTCCTGGGGAACCCCCCGGGCCTGGAGCTGCTTTGAGAAACCTGATTTTAGAACCTGACCCGGGGATAAGGCAAAATCTTAAGGGGAAAACCCGGGTTTACAGTTTTGATTCTTAAATGAAATTTTAGAAGACATCCCCGTAGTGCTTTAGCCCGTTTTTTTTTTTTTAGCACGAGGTCCTTTTTACAGGGAGAATGGGGGGGTTCCAGGGGAGACTGGGGGGTTCTAAAAACGCCCGCCCGTTAACAGCCCCCAAAAGGTTCCCGCAATTCCCGCCTCGCAGCAGGAGGGGTGGTTACTGGGTTTTTTCCCGATGGGGGGGGGGCATCCGCCCACTTCAATTCCCCAGGGGCAATGTTTACACATCCAAAATCAGTGGGTCCCCTTGTAGCCCCATTGATGTGGTGACCAACTGGATAAAACGGGCTCCATCCAGAATGTTAATTCTGCATGTTATCAAGATTACTGATGATGTTCTAACACGACAGAGTCAGATGCGTAACTGCAATACAACAAATGTTGAGTGAAGGCGTGGAAAAGAAAGGCTGGTAGCGCAGCAAGTTGCCAGCAGTGCTGCAGAGGGACGTGTTCCAACTCCTCCCATCTTTAGTCTGATGACTTGCAAAGGTGCAAGTGGAGGACAGCTTCATCAGACATTTTCATAAATGTTTTAGAGGAATGTCCATATTTTTCCCTGCTTTAAATATTCCTAAACTGTTCCTGAAACACAGTCTGTTTGTTTCTCAACTTCACTTCATAAACGCTAAGTCCACGTGGCAGAGCAGGTTTTGGGCCGCAAGGAGCCAGGTCCCCAAATCCAGGGTTTCCAGATAAGAAACTGGATCCTCACCCCAGCACCATGATAAATGTCCACATAAGTCTCCAACCTCTATCATGGCCACGTAACACTGATGTGATTCGGGCCATCCCGCGGTGGCATGCATTGTGGTTCCATCTGGAAAGTCACACCAAAACCATCACATGGAACAAAGTTATTGTAGCTTCCAATGCCATCAGAATTGTCTCTGCTGAGTAGATGCCAGGTGTCTTCGGTGCGACAACAATGAATGCCAACAGTTTTTGTTTTCCAACCATAGTTGACGAGGTGTAAACCGAAACACAGCCAGAGTCTGTTTCACCCCATCAGAGAAGACATTTTATTAGATGAGGATTCTATTCACGTGGGAAAAGTGGGCTCAGTGTTTTCACTAAGAAATGAGCAACTTGTCCTCTAATTCCACTGGATAATCGAATGGTCTGCATTCTCCCTTGTCTGGACTCTCTGTGGGGTGTGTCACTGTGGTATGGAGTCCACATTGTGCTGTGAACTAGAGCTTGGTGGAGGGGGTTTTTTTTTTTTTTTGTTTGTTGAATGCAACGGATGGAGGAGCTCCTTTCTGGGCGTGCGCCAATATGATCCGTCTGCCCACCTACTAGGTAGGAGGAAGGAACCAGCTCCTCCCTGTCCATCCCCTTCGTCCGGACCTCGTTCCACACCGGCCCACCCCTGCCCGGGCCACAAGTACTAATGGGTGGTGACTCCCACTGGCGGTAGGTGAGGAGGTTCTACCTCCCCCTGAGCTGCTGAAGTGTGTGGAGATTAACAGAGCCGATCATCCAACTTGCTCCTCCTCAGCCTCTGCAGTGATCATTTTCTTATCGGCTTTTTTTTTACTATTCCCTCTTCTATCTTTCCTGCAGTTAAATATGCGGAACAGTTTTTAAGTTTATTGTCGATGCTCATCTTTTATCTTTTTGTCCTCTATCTGTTCTTTTTTCTCCGTCCAAACATTCCTGCTGTGTGTGTGAACAAATGGTCTCTCCCACATAGCGTGAACCCAAACCTTTCTAAATCTGGCTTTCCTCGCAATTATTTTCCTTCAGGTAGTACCCTCCATCACAGTTTTCTAAAATATTGAACTCCAGCGATCACTTCTGTTTGATACAGGGTTTTCTACCTGGGCCTCATAATAAAGCCCCTTCACAGAAAAATTAAGCATGGTGTCTAATTTTTTAGATGAGGAACATGCCCGCAGCGCGTCTCCCATCCTCCACCACAGCAAAATAGGTGTTGACAATTCGCACTGTTAACAGAGGTGCAGGCCGCATTCTAATAACTTTGGAGGTTTACTTCGTGTAGTGCTGCGACCAATAGTTGTCTGAATCTTCCTAATGCTAAAGATATATACCAGCTAATATCTGTCTAACTCCCTCTAACCATGGCCTCAGTAACCGGATTAGTAGCGTTGATGTACGGTGGAGGCATTTTAGTTTTGTTCACCGAGCTGCATTAAATGCCTCCCGATTCTCTCTGCTTTTACACACTTCATGCATATTTGCCCTATTCAACACACCCCTGACAATTTATAGGTAGTATTAACATAAAATAATATAGGACATATTGTACCAGTATTCTCTGTCTCGCTGGTTTTAGACTGAATGTAATTTTGTGAATAACAAAAAAGGTTAAAATAATTTTACTCTTTATGTTTGTTTAGGAGCTGCGATGAAAGGATCAAGGAGAAACAGAGTTTTAGGCCTGATGAAAACATTTTGCTGAGCACATAATGACACATTTTGGGTTTTTAGAACACAATTTTAGCCCATCGCTGAGTCATCAATTCAGGTTTTACTGCTATCTCGTCCTGGTATTAGCCGCTCTGCTTCCACCTGGTTCCTGAACACCTACCAACCTCCCTCCTCGTCCAGTTGGCTCCATGGTTGCTCTGAAATGATCCCTGTTTGAGGCGCTCAGTGTAACTTTCCAGTCTTAGGAGGCAGGTCGCCTGGGTGAACTGATTTTTTCTGGTCTTCTCCAAAAATGGGTCCGCCCTCGGGGCTGTGCGCGTAGTTCGCATTTTGCGGTCCCAAAATAAGTATTTTTTCTCTCCTTTTACCTCTTGTCGGGTTTTGTGGAGGGGGCCCGTATTATATGGAACACATTAAAAGAATCTATATAGAAACCCAATACGCTGAAATTTTCTGCAGCTGAAAAATTATTTTTTCTCTTCAACTTCCCCCAAACCCCCCTAAAAAACTCCCCCAGTTAAATTTGTAACGCACAAAAAAACCAACCATTTTTCAACACAATCCTTGTTTCCTCAACTTTTTCCACACAGCTGGTACGATGCGCACCTCTCACTCGCAGCCAACATCCACACACGTGCACAGCAAGAGAAAAAGGGAACTAAAAAGAAGAGGAGACAGTATAAACCCTACGGTTGCCGTCACAAAGAAAAAGGTTTTCTCATTTTAACTGAGTGTAACTTTAGTCCTGACCAGGGAATTACTCCGACCTCCGCGGCTCACATTCAGTCGTTATGACCCCGGGGGAGCTCACCGCCTATAACTGCATCCTGTTTGGGGTAAGGGGGAAAAACCCCCGGTGACCAAACCCCTTTTTTCCCTAGCCCAAAACGTCCCCCAACTAAACAACCACTTTTTTGGGTGAACCAAGTCCCCCTGTGTCCTCAGCACGACCCGCGACCCCCGTGCCGGTAAAAGGGGGTCTGGGCCCAAAACCACTCGGGGCCCAAGTTTTTTTATCCTAACTGCCATCTAAACCGCCTCCTTTCGGCCCAATAAAAATACACCTCAGATTCAGCACCTCATACAGCGGGGAAACCGCCAAGTAAAAACCACTTACCTTCGTCCCCGCTGATGATGGGATCCTCTGCGGTTATGCTCACAATATCTGGGTCACGGCACCAAATTGTTGAGGTCCAATAATTCCACCATATATAAATTCAGACACCCTCAACACCCCGGTCCGGATGTCGTGAGAAAGAACAGATGAAGAGCAGGAAATTAAGATTAACACAAGTTTAATTTGGTAAATGATAAGTCCAATCCCACTAAACACTGGACGTCTAATGGACGTGCAGATCAGGTCTATATGAAGTCCGTTGGGCCAAGACCAGTTCTGGACGTCTGAGTCGTTGAAAGATGGCGGAGAGAGCGGATGCGCAGTAATGAGCTCTGGGTAGCAAGCTCCTTAAATAAATAATTAAATATCTATGAAGTCCAGACTAGATACAAAAAGGAGTATCATCATAAACTAATAATAATAATAATAACTTAAAGCGTCCAGTGATAACGGGGTAGATATCTACAGGCAAAAGAAAAACAACGACGACAGTGGCTAACAGCAAAGCTAACAGCAAAGCTAACAGCAAAGCTAACAGCAAAGCTAGCTAACAGGGCTCTGCTAACTCACGACTACTGTATGGACACCGATGCCAAAGGGACTAAAAATGCCCTAACATCACCGTGCAAACCCCCAGTCCCACACAAGAAGACAAAGGGAGACGAGGAGGTTAATTCAAATGCATCCAATGACAAGATTTTAGAAGCAGTTGAAAATCTACAAAAAATGATGCTGAACTTTGGAGAAGAAATGACACAGAACACGCTCTCCATTGCAAAATAATGCTAAAGCGGTGGATTTTTAAAAAGTGCTGAAATTCAACTTTGGGCAAAATACAAATGAAAAGCTGGAAAAGGAGATGCACAACTTAAAACCACAAACTCCAGCTAACTAAGAAATTCCAAGATTTTGAAAGAAAAGGGCAGAATCAAAGCGCTATAAAAGAAGATGGAATCTGCGCATTAACGGCTTAAAAGGGGAAAAGGAGGAAATACTAGACAGAAAGTCGCGAATCTCATTAAGCAGATAATGCCACCTGGAAAGAGAAGATGGACTTCATTCTCGACACGGTTACCCGCCTTGGCCCGAACAACACCAACCGCCCTCGACAGATTATTGTCCAATTTACAGTCGGATCTTCAGGGATGAACTCTGGCGATCCACTAAGAAACCCCCCCGTCTGCAGGGAGCTCAACACCCGTTTCTCTGAGGACCTCAGCAAAGAAGACCAGGAAGCACGACTGGCTGTGGGGGCCCAAAGTAGAGCAAGCACGAAAAGCTGGATTAAAGGCGGTGTTTAAAAGGGTCCATATGCCTTTATCAATGGTCACCGTGTTACTCCTTAGGGACACAATAGATCTACACGACATTTTTTGACTTCAGATAATTTTATCAGTTCATGAGTTTTTTGCTACCTACAGTTTCAATTTTTCTCAGGTAAACCCATTTAAATACTGTTCAGCCTTTTCTTTTTATTTCATTAATTTTTATGTTAAAAAGTGAACTTCTGCTAATTTCTGTTAATGCAAGGGGCCTAAGAGATTTGACTAAAAGGAAAAGTTTTTTTTTTATTTTGTAAAGGGAAAAATGCAAATATAATATTCTTACAGGAAGCTCATTCAAAACATGAAGATAGCATCTTTTGGTCTAAACGACGGGGAGATGAAGCTTATTTTTGTCATGGTTCTTCAAGATCAGCAGGGGTTCTTCTAAAAAACTTCTAAGGTTAGTTAATTTCAAGTAAAATGGATGAAAATGGTCACTGGTTATTCCTTACTGTCTGTTTGGATAACTTAATACTTATTTTGTTACATATATGGGGTTATAATAATCTAAACCAGAACAAATTATTGCTAGAAGAAATAACCCCAAATTTAGATCACCTAAAATCATTTTACTCAACCAACAATGTTGTAATTGTTGGGGATCTCAACCTCGTTCAAGATTAATTTTATGAGAAATGGCCTTCTAAACATAACTCAAGTTACCCAAACAAAATATTTAACAATTTTTGCAATGACCTTAATCTAGTTGACGTGTGGTGCCACCTTAATCCCAACTATATAAAATTCTCATGGTTTGGTTCAAATAGCAAATCAAGACTTGATTACTGGCTTATAACAAATGAATTATTGACCAATGAAATCAACTCAGATATCTCTGCTGCACCGTTAACTGACCATAGCCTTATTTCCTTACATTTGAAACCTCCAAACTGGAAATCAGGCGCAGGGAAATACTGGAAATTTTTAACCACAGTCCTTCTTAAAAATAACTCCTACTGCCAAAAAATCAAAGAATTTAATTCAAAATATTAAGGACTCTGAAGAATTAAATAGTCCTTTTTTCAAAAATTGGGAATTCCTAAGATACAAGATTAGACAATTTTCTATCTCATTCAGTAAACAAATTAAAAAGAACTCCAAAAAAAGAACTAGACATTGTACAACAGCTAAATATTTATTGCAATAAACCCAATCCCTAAATTGAAGACAAACAAAAATACGAATCCTCCAACCTAAACTAGATGAAATGTATATTCATAGAGCCCAAGGGACATTTATTATATCAAGAGCAAAATGGATCGAGGAAGGAAAAAAAACACGGGCCCACTTTTGTAATCTGGAAAAACGAAGACAACAACAAAACTCTATCAAATCCTTAATGATAAATAATGTGGAAACCAACAATGAAAGATTAACTTCAACAGAGATTTTAAAATTTTGTTACAACTTGTATACCAAAATCTTACACCTTTTTTAAACAAATTGAAACATTTATCCCTAAAATTGAGGATAACTACAGAAAAACTTGTGACGACAATATTACAATAGAAGAACTTGATAAGGCAATAAATCGCTTTTCTGTTAAGGTCTGTGCTACGGAGGAACCCAGAACGCAGACAAGCAGGCAGCATGACGGTAGTTGACTTTAGGGTTTAATTAAACAAAAACTCACTCTTAGAAGAGGCAGGAACAAAACAGAAGCAGGCTGGCTTGACAGGCATGGCATGGTCCACAAAACAAGACATGAGTAGAGATACAATGATTCCGCCATGACTAACTGAACAGGTGTGTATATATGGAGTGAAAACCAGGTGGAGCAAGAAGACAGATTGACAAGCAGGTGAACCGGATAAAGATGATTAACAGAACAGAACGTGGCTGGAGCAAGAACAGAAACTCTTGAATACAAACAAAAACTAAAGCATAACCAGAACCAAAAACCAAACTTGACAAAACATGAACAAGACTAAAACATAACCAGAAAAATAATAAACCAAGCATGATTCAAAAACTGTGAGAAATATAAGAAAAAAACAGAAATCAAAAACCAAACAACCCCAAATCTTAACATTATCATCAAACAAAGCACCGGGTCCGGATGGACTTACAGGAAACTTTTACAAACACTTTTGGGAGGACATAAAAATATTACTGTACCAAGTTTTTACAGAAATTTTTAAAAATCATACTATACCTACTATAATGAATCAAGGAATTATTATATGTATCCCCAAACCAGACAAGGACCCTAGAATTATTGAGAATAGAAGACCTATTACACTCAGAAATTCAGATTATACATTTTCACCATGTGTCTCCAAACAGGAATCTCAGACATGATTGCAGAATCACAGTCTGGCTTCTTAAAAGGAAGGTCAATCCACAACAATATTAGACCGGAGAAGGACCTGACTGAATATTGGGACATGATAAAAGATGATGGCTTTATTCTTTTCCTTGACTTTTATAAAGCCTTTGACTCGGTGGAACACCAATTCTTATTCTCAGTTCTTGAACATTTAGGTTTTGGAGCCAATTTTATTAACTTAATTAGAGGTCTATATCAAAACATTAATAGTTGTGTTGTACTACCTAGGTGCACTACAGCTAGATTTAACATTAATGTTGGAATTCCTCAAGGGTGTCACATTTCCCCATATCTCTTTAATTTAGTTGCAGAAATGTTAAATGAGAAATTAGACATTTTCGGTACAGAATTAATCATTAGCCAGTTAGCAGATGACACCACCGTTTTCTTAAAAAATCACAAGCAAGTCCCAATTGTAATTGATAAAATGAAACTTTTTTCAAAGGCTTCAGGACTAATGCTAAATCTTAAAAAATGTGAGCTTATAGCCATTCATGACACTCCCCTAAAAGTGATATCTAGCATCCCAATTAAATCTGAAATCAAATACTTGGGAACTGTTATAACTAAAAACCAAGAATCAACCTTAACTATTGAAAACTAGATTAAAGATTGCAAATCCAAACTTAACTCATGGCTCGAACGAGACCTTTCCATTTTAGGAATACGAATTATGAATTTACTTATCCAAAATGGAAAGTTTCTCAAGATTAATTCATTCAACTTATAGCACTGCTGTCCCAAATAGCTTAACTAAGACCATTAACCAAATGAACATGAACTTTATTTGGAGAAACAGGCCACACTACCTACGGAAAAGTCATATGGTCAAAGAAATCAAAGATGGCGGTCTGAAGGTAATTGACTTTGATTGTCTTAAGGAAGCCTTAAAATTAATTGGCTGAAATCCTGGATTAAAAAATTCTCAGTTTTATTTTGGTATTGGTTCCTAATTATGTTTTTAACAAAT